>JARSSU010020167.1:0-97150 GCA_029619165.1 Eurosta solidaginis | reverse complement strand
CGTCGCATCATGTTTCCTTGCAGAGATGTAG
Organism: Eurosta solidaginis; assembly: GCA_029619165.1. NCBI lineage: Eukaryota > Metazoa > Arthropoda > Insecta > Diptera > Tephritidae > Eurosta > Eurosta solidaginis. Next base: position 97,119 of record JARSSU010020167.1, on the reverse strand, counting down.
AATGGCAATTGACAAATGCGGGGCTCGAAAGACAAATGTGCTTCGTATGTGATAGCCACGCGCCGCTCATATTTTATAAACTGGCCAGTCAATAAAGATCGCTTTATAGAGTTCTAGTCTAGTATATTTTCCGAGCAGCTTTGTGTAGACAGACATTTGTAGCTGCCCGCGCACTGCACTGCGTCTGCTTTCAAGCGGATATTTTCGCTTATAAGGATTGCGATAGCGGGTAACGGTTAGAGATTTCAATATGTACTTGGATAGACCTGCCGCTATCAAACTTTTAAGCCCGTACAAGATGATCGCGAGCTATCGGGGATGGGTTACTACCCTCGGAGTGGAATTTAAATTTTTGACACAAAATTAGCTGGATTCTAGGCATACAGTTTTTCCGTTGCATTCCTTAGCACTTGCTTTTTGGAGGAAGTATCGAAGTTGATGTCTACCTTATTCTTTTGTCATTCCACACGCAGCATTTAACTTAATAATATAATGCGTTGTATTTTCTGCTTTCTCTCACTCACGATAGAGCAGTCTTGAAAGCACGTATGGCTGTCGTCGGAGAAGGATCGGGGCATTCACACTTGTTGGAATGTCCCCAAGCTTTATGCACAGCAGCAGCACTGAAATGTTTGTGTCAAAAACTCACCACCATTATATAACGTGAAACAAAACATAATAAACATATCGCAAAAAGCTCCCTCGTTACGACAATGCAGAAGGTAAACCAATTTGTTTTTATGTATGTAAGTCGCGATGAAGTACATACACCCAACTATGCGTACTCTTGCTAGCGTTGCTTTCTGAAAAAGACATTCTCCTTCCCCTTTGTCTGCTGTACCAGTAACGTGATTAGCGCAAACACTGAAATTTAAACACGTTTTTATTTATTTTAATGGTTTGCTTATATTAGGTATCTTAACAAACGTTTTTATGCCATGTACCAACATGTACATACTCTATTCTGTGTATGTAAGTAGGTGTGTCCTCACACCTACTTATTGTTGGCCGCACGTGTAAGTAATTTCCGACCCCCGCATCATCTTATTGACCTTAAAAAAGGCATATCGAAGCATTTACATTGTCATACATATATTAGGGTGACCTCATAAATCAAACAAACGACTTTCTCCCGCCCGTCCCTTTGAACGGGCGCATCCGCGACAATTACGACGGACATACATATATTAGGGTGGTCCTTATAAATAAAAATAAATATTCTGCAGTCTCGTCCCTTTAAATGGCTATTCCGAGGTCAGAAATATCTCGAAACCAAAACTTATATATGATTGTACCGATCCTAGTTTCAGAAAACAAAGACATTTTTTATACTCAGTTGAGCAGAGCTCACAGAGTATATTAACTTTGATTGGATAACGGTTGGTTGTACAGGTATAAAGGAATCGAGATAGATATAGACTTCCATATATCAAAATCATCAGGATCGAAAAAAAATTTGATTGAGCCATGTCCGTCCGTCCGTCCGCCCGTTAACACGATAACTTGAGTAAATTTTGAGGTATCTTGATGAAATTTCGTATGTAGGTTCCTGAGCACTCATCTCAGATCGCTATTTAAAATGAACAATATCGGACTATAACCACGCCCACTTTTTCGATATCGAAAATTTCGAAAAACCGAAAAAGTGCGATAATTCATTACCAAAGACGGATAAAGCGATGAAACTTGGTAGGTGAGTTGAACTTATGACGCAGAATAGAAAATTAGTAAAATTTTGGACAATGGGCGTGGCACCGCCCACTTTTAAAAGAAGGTAATTTAAAATTTTGCAAGCTGTAATTTGGCAGTCGTTGAAGATATCATGATGAAATTTGGCAGGAACGTTACTCCTATTACTATATGTATGCTTAATAAAAATTAGCAAAATCGGAGAACGACCACGCCCACTTTAAAAAAAAATTTTTTTTAAGTCAAAATTTTAACAAAAAATTTAATATCTTTACAGTATATAAGTAAATTATGTCAACATTCAACTCCAGTAATGATATGGTGCAACAAAATACAAAAATAAAAGAAAATTTCAAAATGGGCGTGGCTCCGCCCTTTTTCATTTAATTTGTCTAGGATACTTTTAATGCCATAAGTCGAACAAACATTTACCAATCCTTGTGAAATTTGGTAGGAGCTTAGATTTTGGACGATAACTTATTTCTGTGAAAAAGGGCGAAATCGGTTGAAGCCACGCCCAGTTTTTATACACAGTCGACCGTCTGTCCTTCCGCTCGGCCGTTAACACGATAACTTGAGCAAAAATCGATATATCTTTACTAAACTCAGTTCACGTACTTATCTGAACTCACTTTGTATTGGTATACAAAATGGCCGAAATCCGACTATGACCACGCTCACTTTTTCGATATCGAAAATTACGAAAAACGAAAAAAATGCCATAATTCTATACCAAATACGAAAAAGGGATGAAACATGGTAATTGGATTGGTTTATTGACGCAAAATATAACTTTAGAAAAAAACTTTGTAAAATGGGTGTGACACCTACCATATTAAGTAGAATAAAATGAAAAAGTTCTGCAGGGCGAAATAAAAAACCCTTGAAATCTTGGCAGGAATACTGTTCGTGGTATTATATATATAAAAAATTAGCGGTATCCAACAGATGATGTTCTGGGTCACCCTGGTCCACATTTTGGTCGATATCTGGAAAACGCCTTCACATATACAACTACCACCACTCCCTTTTAAAAGCCTCATTAATACCTTTAATTTGATACCCATATCGTACAAACACATTCTAGAGTCACCCCTGGTCCACCTTTATGGCGATATCTCGAAAAGGCGTCCACCTATAGAACTAAGCCCCACGCCCTTTTAAAATACTCATTAACACCTTTCATTTGATACCCATATCGTACAAACAATTCTAGAGTCACCCCTGGTCCACCTTTATGGCGATATCTCGAAAAGGCGACCACCTATAGAACTAAGACCCACTCCCTTTTAAAAAGACTCATTAACACCTTTCATTTGATACCCATATCGTACAAACACAGTCTAGAGTCACCCCTGGTCCACCTTTATGGCGATATCTCGAAAAGGCGTCCACCTATAGAACTAAGGCCCACGCCCTTTTAAAATACTCATTAACACCTTTCGTTTGATACCCATATTGTACAAACGCATTCTAGAGTCACCCCTGGTCCACCTTTATGGCGATATCTCGAAAAGGCGTCCACCTATAGAACTAAGGCCCCACTCCCTTTTAAAATACTCATTAACACCTTTCGTTTGATACCCATATTGTACAAAACGCATTCTAGAGTCACCCCTGGTCCACCTTTATGGCGATATCTCGAAAAGGCGTCCACCTATAGAACTAAGGCCCACTCCCTTTTAAAATGCTCATTAACACCTTTCATTTGATACCCATATTGTACAAACACATTCTAGAGTCACCCCTGGTCCACCTTTATGGCGATATCTCGAAAAGGCGTCCACCTATAGAACTAAGCACCACTCCCTTTTAAAATACTCATTAACACCTTTCATTTGATACCCATATCGTACAAACGCATTCTAGAGTCACCCTGGTCCACCTTTATGGCGATATCTCGAAAAGGCGTCCACCTATAGAACTAAGGCCCCACGCCCTTTTAAAATACTCATTAACACCTTTCGTTTGATACCCATATCGTACAAACGATTCTAGAGTCACCCCTGGTCCACCTTTATGGCGATATCTCGAAAAGGCGTCCACCTATAGAACTAAGGGCCCACGCCCTTTTAAAATACTCATTAACACCTTTCGTTTGATACCCATATTGTACAAACGTATTCTAGAGTCACCCCTGGTCCACCTTTATGGCGATATCTCGAAAAGGCGTCCACCTATAGAACTAAGGCCCACGCCCTTTTAAAATACTCATTAACACCTTTCGTTTGATACCCATATCGTACAAACGCATTCTAGAGTCACACCTGGTCCACCTTTATGGCGATATCTCGAAAAGGCGACCACCTATACAACTACCACCACTCCCTTTTAAAACCCTCATTAACACCTTTAATTTGATACTCATATCGTACAAACACATTCTAGAGTCACCCCTGGTCCACCTTTATGGCGATATCTCGAAAAGGCGTCCACCTATAGAACTAAGCCCCACGCCCTTTTAAAATACTCATTAACACCTTTCATTTGACACCCATATCGTACAAACACATTCTAGAGTCACCCCTGGTCCATTTTTATGGCGCTATCCTCGAAAAGGCGTCCGCCTATAGAACTAAGCTCCACGCCCTTTTGAAATACTCATTAACACCTTTCGTTTGATACCCATATTGTACAAACGCATTCTAGAGTCACCCCTGGTCCACCTTTATGGCGATATCTCGAAAAGGCGTCCACCTATAGAACTAAGGTCCACGCCCTTTTAAAATATTCATTAACACCTTTTCGTTTGATACCCATATTGTACAAACTTATTCTAGAGTCACCCCTGGTCCACCTTTATGACGACATCTCGAAAAGGACGACCACCTATAGAACTAAGACCTACTCTCTTTTAAAAAGACTCATTAACACCTTTCATTTGATACCCATTTCGTACAAACAAAGTCTAGAGTCATCCCCTGGTCCACCTTTATGACTATATCTCGAAAAGGCGTCCACCTATAGAACTAAGCCCCACGCCCTTTTAAAATACTCATTAACACCTTTCGTTGATACCCATATTGTACAAACGCATTCTAGAGTCACCCCTGGTTCACCTTTATGGCGATATCTCGAAAAGGCGTCCACCTATAGAACTAAAGCCCACTCCCTTTTAAAATGCTCATTAACACCTTTCATTTGATATCCCATGTCGTACAAACAAATTCCAGAGTCAACCCTGATCCACCTTTATGGCGTCCACCTATAGAACTATAGCCCACTCCCTCCTAAAATACTCTTTAATACCTTTCATTATACACTTGTCATACAAACACATTCCAGGGTTACCCTCGGTTCATTTTCCTACATGGTTATTTTCCCTTATGTTGTCACCATAGCTCTCAACTGAGTATGTAATGTTTTCCTTATTTGTTTCTAATTATTTTTGTCCTTATAGCTAAAATCTTAACTTTTAATTTAATTGAACGTGTGGCAGCGCACTGCCCTCAAGTGACCCAATGACACCAAGCTAATCCTGTTCATTATTTTTTTATTTATGAATTTTATTATGTATTTATATGTGGCCGAGTCATTGATGGGGAGTGGTTTGTCAAGCGTCGAGACCTAAAACTGCTCAGCTGCAAAATAAATATCATCAGCTGACGGTAAAACTAAATGAATAGAATAGAAACAAACACAGCATTAACGATTGAGAGAGATATAAGAACAGTCTTTTATATAGAGAAAAGGGAGTCCGACATATGAAATGTGTTTGAGTTATAATCTTGGCCGGAAAGGTTCGTTAAGTTCGAAATTCGTTCTACATTGTTTCAAAAGAAGAGGTTTATAGTGTCTCGTAGTTCGACAGGGAACACTGAAGCTGACTTTGTTCAAAAGAAATGGGTTTGAAATCGATCCTTTCAGTAGTTTTGTCATAAATATTACGCCAAGCACTTCTCTTCAACTAGCGAGAGTTGGAAGATTGACAAGTTTTAACTTCGACCCCAGGGCGACACCCTTTGACCATTTCCACTCAGGACCAAAACTTATATATGATATTCATAACCCCGGTATTAGAGCTTGAAGTATTGTGGTCGGAATAAATTTTAATTTGATTTATAAGACCCACCCTAATCCATACATACATAATAGTTACCATATGTACATATACCCCTCAGTGAAATACCTCTTATAAGGTGTATACTAGTTTACAAATATATTTTTCTGTGTGAAGTGGAACTTATAAAAAAAACTACTCACATTCCACAACGAGGCTATGCCGACGGAACTATTTTGGAACTATTTGGTTTATACAGTTTCGGCATTGTTTGCTTAATCGTTTCAGGACTGTTTCGTAATGATTTCGGAAAACTTTCAGGATCTTTTCGAGTCTATCTTAAGATTATTTCAGAGCAACGTGACTATTACGTTGCTATTTCGAGATAATGCTTGAATTGTTTTGAGCATCATTTTGATGCTATTTCGATATTATTTCGGATCATTTGCAAACGTACTCGGAATAATTTTAAGAAAGCTTCGGTATGGACTGTTAACCACCCTGCAAAAAAATTAAAGACAGTCACGTAAAGCGACAGCTTCGCTTAATAGGTTCAATGACTATCTCGGACTATTGCCAAGAAGATGCACTGTGGGACACTTTCTTGGTAGCCACACTTGCAACACTGGGGTTATTTCAGAATCTTCTACGACTGAAGGTCTAAAAGTCAGCTTTTTCGTATCAACACAAGTGCGATATCGTTCGGGATTAGGTTTAGAATGAACTATTTTGGGATCTTTTTATCGCTATTTTGGGTCTCTTTCGGCATCAATGCGGTACTATAGTTTTTAAGAAAAATTTGAGGACTAGTTGAGGACAATTTAGAAATAATTAAGGATTTTTACGGGGATCATTACAAAACTATCCCTGAAGTCATTCGGGGTTATTTCTGTACGATTTCGGTACTGCTTCGGGCTGATTTCTTCGCATAAGTTTCCAAATAATTTCGGGTGGTTTATTAATCGGCTTTAGATTATTTGGGGGTTATTTCGGAATCATTTAAGGATTGTCGTCGGGACTATTTTCTTAATTTATTTTCCGACCGTTAATATGTTGTTTTATGATAATCTCGAAACCATTTCGAGATCACTCGTCTCCTTTCTCACCGCAGTATGAGTCTATTTGAACCAAACCAAAAATATTTTATATGTTTGTCAGATCGGGGACCAACAAGGCTGCAAAAAGGAGGCAATCCATTTATTAAAATTTCTATTTTCAATTAGACCAAATTTTATGTTTTTTTCTTCTTGCAGTTTCAGCCGCAGGTTTGAACTTCTATACAAGTATTAAACAATGCAATAAGACCTCTAAAATATTGTAACGAATTTACTGCAAATCCTCTTATTTACAACCTTCTGCTAAGTTCGAATCAGTAAACTGTTGAATAAATAACTCCAATATTTAATAATGCAAAATGGCCTTTATTCAAGTACTTCACAATAAATAACTCTACTATTGCCCGAGAGATAGCGTGCTTATGCGTGAAATGCCTTCTTGGCAAGATGTTGAAAGAAATTTGAGTTTTATTATGGAAAGAGAAGTCAAATTAAAATTAATGATAGCAAATTATTTGATAAGTTCACTTGCGTCAAAACTTATGTCACTCAAAGTAAACTAAAAGAATGAACGGACGAAGGAAAGTTAGTTGACAGTAAATGGGTTGAAATATTTCAACATTTTATGAAAAATTCTATATCTGTTAAAATTATTTTGAAAATAGTTGAATTTAACTTGTGTTTACCGGGGTCAAATGCTCCCTCTGAAAGAATATTATCTATACTAAACAATATATGGACTGATGAAAAAAACCAAATTGAGACTGTTAGCACTATTTTAATAACTAGATGCAACTATGAACTTAGTTGCTTAGAATTTAAGGAATATTTACAAAATGAAGAAAATATAATAAAACAAATTTATGCTTCAGTAAAATACAAGTGATTTGCATTTTATGCACTTTAGTTATGTAATTGTTGATTTAAATAAACTCGAATGAAATGTTATTTATTTTTTAAATAAACTATATGTTATAAAAAAGTTCTGTTTTTTAAACGGTTTTATTTAGGTTGACTTGACAGGCTGCACGGCCAGCGCGAATTTTGTAATTAAAATTTAAGTAACTTCCCGATAAGCTACAATCTTGAAACTTGGAACATAGTTCAGAACCCGATGACAATTAAAAGAAAAAAATCGCCGCTAGGTTGCGCAAGGATCGAGATGTTCACAAAAATTGTATTTGTGGTCCGATTTGGCTCATATTTGGAAATCATATTTGACATACAGCAATAGAAACCGCTTTAGTAAAAAAAACTCACGCTAGGTGTCGCAAAAATTGAGATATTCAATAAAATAAATTAAAAAAATTTTTTTAAACTCAGAGATGGTTTTCCAAAATAATTATTATAAAATTTTTTAGCTTAAACGGTTTTGTTGAAAACAATACTTACATTAAGTAGTAAGAATACTAAAAGATAGAAAATAATTAGGTAGGTCATAGGTACTAGTCATCACACTCCTCATCAATTTAGGGCGTTGATCAGACAATTAAATAAAAGCGTTGAGCGCGTGAAATTTCTAAAAATGTAAGGCGTAGCATAACCTGATTAAGGTTCAGTTGGTCTTACTTATGACTATCAATACCGTGGTGTGATGGTAGCTTGCTCCGCCTACTACACCGTATGCCCTGGGTTCACACCGCGCGCAAAGCAACATCAAAATTTTAGAAATAAGGTTTTTCAATTAGATGAAAATTTTTCTAGGTGGGGTCGCCCCTCGGCAGTGTTTGGCAAGCGCTCCGGGTGTATTTCTGCCATGAAAAGCTCTCAGTGAAAACTCATTTGCCTTGTAGATGCCGTTCGGAGTCGGCATATAACATGTAGGTTCCGTCCGGCCAATTTGTAGTGAAAATCAGGAGGAGCACGACGCAAATTGGAAGAGAAACTCGGCCTTAGATCTCTTCGGAGGTTATCTCGCCTTACATTATATTTTTTTTTAATAATATGAACTTATAGTCAACGTATTCATAAGGCATCTCCGTCTCAAAAGTGATAGAACTAGTCTGGTCGGACTTTACGTCTGTTGGGAGGTGGTGAACTATTTGGTTTTTACTACAGAGATATACAAATTGTTTGGATACCAAATGGGTCATAACACAAATAAATACATACAAACATGAATACATATGTACATACATACATATGTATACAGGTCTACAGTTTGTTTTATGAACGAATTATAAATTAATTGAAAGAGAATTATTTCGCAGCTACAACAACTCAGAAGCGCATACAATTTACGATATTTTATCTAGTTGGTATTTGATTAAGTTGAACGTTTTTAGATCTAGATAAGGTCTAAATATGCGCGTGAACTTATTGAATGCGATGTTTGTATGTACACGTTTATGTATGTGTATTCATTGAATATTTATTTATTATTTCTTTATTCAACAAACAAGGTGTTCACAGATTATTAATAAACAAAACTTCGAGTTAACATGAGGGGGCCCGCGATTTAGAGGTACTATGACATTTTTTTTAATTCAGGAGAGTCTTTAGTTGTTCCATGTGCAATTTTTAAGCCGAATTTCAAAAGCAACGAAAATCTGTATTTAGTTTTAATATTATAGTGAAGTTTGAAAAATAAAAATCTATATATATAAAAAGAAAGCCTAAAATGTGTGTTAGTTGGTCGCCGGTGTTGGAAGAGATGCGTCGGTCGATTTTGTTCAAACTTTCACACAAGTTCCGTAAACCTCACGCAGTGCTGGTTGCGATCGACGTACAGGGTCTCGAGATATAGGCCAAAACGTGGGCCAGTGAATGCCTAGACAATGTTTATACAATATGGATATCAAGTGAAAGCTGTTGATGAGTGCTTTAGTACAGAGTAATATATTATCCAGAGGCGAACTGGGACTGGGATTAGGACTAGGACTGGGACTGAGACTCGGAGTGAGACTCGGAGTGGGACTGGGACTGGGACTGGAATAAAATACATACCACCCTCTGGGACAGGCAATAAGGGATGCAGAAGAATGAGAAGGAATTGAGAGAAGAGAAAAGAGAGAAGGAGATTGAGAAAGAGATAGAATGAGACGAAGATGGAGATAGATGAAGCGAAAAAGACGGAGGGAGGAGTGAATAAAAGGATTAGGAAAAAGTGAAGAGGGGGTGAGGGCAGAGTCAGACGGAAAAATCGTATTAAAATGTATGCAGATAGGCCAAATTTAGGGCAGAACAACGTCTGCCGGGTCTTCTAGTCTTCTATATATATAAAAAGAAGTGTACATTTTGATTGTCACTCCATAACTCGACAACGGCTCGACAGATTGCCATGAAATTTTTAGGAAAGATACGGGAAGGAGAGATGATGGTTAGTTGATTTTGAAATCCCAAATCGGGTTAGCCATATATATGTATATAAAAATCTAATTCTGTGTGTGTGTGTGTTCACAATGGAAACGTATTTCCCACACATCAATCATCACCAAATTTTGGTTATGGGTTCCTTCGATCAATGGGAAGGTTTTAGGCTAAAAAATAATTTCGATATATAAAAGGGGCGTGGCACCTCCCATACAAATGGAATCTTTGGTACTGCATACCTTTGAAGGTATACATGCCAGAACATTGAAATTCAATGAGGAGTTATATGAGGTCAATCCCTAACACCACCAAGAAAACGCGGAATTTGGAGAAAGGGGGCGTGGCACCTCCCATACAAATGGAATCATTGGTACTGCAGAACTTTGAAGGTATACAGGGTGGCTGATGAATTTTGCTACATTAAGAAACTCAAATAATTTTTTTTTCAGTGTATGGAATTCATTTTTCTTTTATTTATGTTAAAGCTCATTCAATTTTATTAAATATAGCTTAATTAGTTTTAAACATAATGGACTTTAAATGCTGCTCGTTGATGCATATGCGGCATCTTACCAAAAAGTTGTTCATTACTGCTTGGAGAGTTGAGACAGGAATAGCCGCAATTGTTTCTCGAATGGATTGCCTTAGTTCATTCAAATTTGTTGGTTTTGCTTTGTAGACTTCCTGTTTGCAATAACCCCACAAGAAAAAGTCAGGTGCAGTAAGGTCAGGCGACCTGGGTGGCCAAGGGAATGTGGAGTTTCTGGATATCAGCTTATTGGGAAATTTTCGTCGCAATTCTGTCATAACAGGTCGGGCTATGTGAGGACCTGCACCATCTTGCTGAAACCACACAGAGTTGAAAGAAATTCTCATTCGGCGTAATTCTGGATAGAAAAACTCTCTCAACATGCTCAAGTAACGGTCTCCAGTAACCGTAACGGTGTGACCGTTTTCTTCGAAGAAGTAGGACCCGATAATGCAGCGTGATGAAACTGCACTCCACACTGTGACACGAAGTGGATGCAATTCCGTCTCATGGAGTATCTGTGGGTTGGAAGCACTCCATATTCGACAATTTTGTTTGTTTATGTTGCCGTTTAAATCGAAATGGGCCTCGTCAGACATGAAAAGACAGTTCAACATGTTTCCATCCTCTTCCACCATTTGAAGCATCTTCTGGCAAAATTCCAAGCGAATCGGCAAGTCTGCAGCGTTCAGTTTGTTGGCCATTTGAATTTTATATGGGAATAAGTCCAAATCTTTGCGCATAATTGACTGTAATGACTGTCTGCTTACACCCATTTGAGCAGATAAACTTCTTGTCGAAACACGTGGATTGTTTTGTATGGCAGCAGCTACAGCAGCGATTATTTGCTCCGTTCGAACTGAAGGGTTTCGATGTTAAGGTCTTCTGTTGACTGCCCCATGCTCGGCAAAATTGTTTACAAGTCTCATTATGGTCCATCTGCTCGGAGGATTGCCGCCAAACGTGCGCCTATACTCTCTTTGAACCGAAACTACGGACTCCAGTGCGTGATAGCGGCGGACAATCCAAATTCTTGTTTCAGTGTCCCAGTTATCCATTTTTGTTAAATGTAAAAGTCGATCTGCAAAATAAAAAAAATTAACCAGATTCATTAAATAGAAAAAAAGTTATTTAATTTTTTTTTGGTAGCGGGCTTTCATCAGCCACCCGGTACATGCCAGAACATTGAAATTCAGTAAGCAGTTATATGAGGTCAATCCCTAACACCACCAAGAAAATGCGGAATTGGGAAAAAGGGGGCGCGGAACCTCCCATTCGAATGGAATCTTTGGTACTGCATAACTTTGAAGGTATACATGCCAGAACATTTGAAATTCAGTACGGAGTTATATGAGGTAAATCCTTAACACCACCAAGATAATATGGAATTGGAAAAAGGGGGCGTGGCACCTCCCATACAAATGGAATATATTATACTGCATATATCTGGATGTCGTAATGGTAGGATAATTAAAATTGGTAAGGAGCTATGTGACGTTAAGTCCTAAAACCTCCAGTTAAATGTGGAATAGGGAAAAACTATGGCTGCCGTACAAACTTAAGTTATTTTAACACCTAAAATTTGACTGCATTGTTGAGTTTAGCTGTTATGCCTTTTGGACGTTTAGTAATCTGCCGCTGTTAAAAAAATTGTTTAGCTTCAGTCTATCTACATCTTCTATAAGAATCAAATTCTGTGTGTGTGTTCCCTATGAAAACGTGTTTGCTATACTTCGATCATCACCAAATTTTGGCTCGAGGTTCCTTCGATCAAGACGAAAGTTTTTCATATTTCAGAATTAAGAAGTTTAAACTTAAATGTTTTTGTTTTTTGGCTATGCGAAAGAACTTTCTTAGCTCCCAAAAATGATCATGTTAACAAAATCAATGATCGCTTTCAAAATCAATTTCCTTGTGAAGTGACGAAATATAAATCGATCGACACAGTTACAGATGAAGATAAAATTGTGAATTTTCCAAATGAATTTCTATACTCCTTAGAACCAAAAGGAATGCCTGCGCATATATCAACTTTGAAAATTGGCTCACCAGTCATGCTTTTCGGAATGTAATCAAAGCAACAATCATCAGCGGTAAAAGCAATACAATAATATAAAATAAGATACAAGAATAAAAGTTTTAACAGAAAATTTCACCAAATATGCGTACAAATTTCAATTCAATTTACAGAACAATAAATTAAACTATCAACAAGCAAAACAGAAAAAGTAACGCAACATCCATTCGATCTCGGGCGTTACAACGTGCGCCTGGTAAAGCTAGTAGAATATAAATTCTTAGGGGATTTTATTTAACTCTTCCTTAAGAAACATTTAAATTATTAATAAAAATTGCACGTTTCATGTAGTTTTTAGATGGCTGCATTTTTGTTGCTAAATTATATGTATCTTTACATATTTTAGGAAAGCAAATGTTCTCGACTTAGCTCTGCTTACTCCAAACTGGAAAAAGAAGCGGTAAAGATGGGTTTGATGGTGAATGAGGACAAAACGAAGTACCTGCTGTCATCGAGCAAAGAGCCAGCGCATACGCGCCTTGGAAACCACGCTGCTGTTGGCAGCCATAATTTCGAAATAGTAAAAGACTTCATTTATTTGGGAACCAGCATCAACACTAGCAACAACATCAGCACTGAAATCCAGCGAAGAATCAATCTTGCCAATAAATGCTACTTTGGACTAGGTAGGCAATTGAAAAGTAAAGTCCTCTCTCGGCGAACGAAAATCATACTCTACAAGTCACTTATCGTACCCGTCCTGCTATATGGGGCAGAAGCATGGGACCATGACAACAGCAGATGAAGCGGCTTTGGGAGTGTTCGAGAGAAAAGTTCTTCGAAAGATTTATGGACCTCTACTCGTTGACGATGGCAAGTACCGAAGAAGATTTAATGATGAGCTGTACGAGCTATACGCAGACATCAACATAGTCCAGCGAATTAAAACGCAGCGGCTGCGCTGGCTAGGCCATGTTATGCGAATGAACGATGATGCTCCTGCCAAGAAAGTGTTTCTATCGGAACCCGCCTATGGAAGCAGAGGTAGAGGGCGGCCCCCACTCCGTTGGAAGGACCAGGTGGAAAACGATTTAAACTGCCCTTGGTGTGACCAATTGGCGTCGGTTGGCGGAGCGAAGGAGCGACTGGTGCGCCTTGTTGGACGGCCATAACCGTTTAGACGGTTAAGCGCCAATTAAGTAAGTAAGTAAGTAAATGTTCTCGAAATAAAAAGGAATTTCTCAATACAAAAATTCTTAGCATCACAAAAGGAATTCAGCTAGATCTGTTCCAAATTCGTTGTAATGATTTAGCACACCCAGAATATATTAGTAATAAAAACCTTCTAACGTATTCAAAATTTCGAACACGAGAAAAACAATGATAATTTTGTAAACAATGCACCCGGATTACTACATCATTGGCTTTTTCATTACTCACATCCTCCTATTACGGTGAACACAATACAGACTTATTATACCCGCTGTACTTGTACACAGGGTATTATAACTTTGATTGGAAAACGGTTGGTTGTACAGTTATAAAGGAATCGAGATAGATATAGACTTCCATATATCAAAATCATAAGTATCGAAAAAAAAATTTTATTGAGCCATGTCCGTCCGTCCGTCCCTCCGTCCGTCTGTCCTTTAACACGATAACTTGGGTAAATATTGAGACATCTTCACCAAATTTGATGCACGAGCTTATATGGACCAAGCATAGATAGAATATGACCACGCCCACTTTTTATATATATAACATTTTGGAAAACACAAAAAACCTGATTATTTAGTAAATAATACACCTAGAATGTTGAAATTTGACGCGTATACTGATACCGAGACTCTTGATAAAAATTTGGAAAATTTTGTTTTAAATGGGCGAGGCACCGCCTACTTGTGATAAAATCAATTTTCACAAATAATATTAATCATAAATCAACAATCGTTAAACCTATCGTAACAATATTCGGCAGAGAGGTTGCTTTACTATAAGGAATGCTTTGAAGAAAAATTAACGAAATCGGTTAAGGGCCACGCCCACTTTTATATACAAGATTTTAAAAGGGTCGTGGACGAATAAAATAAGCTATATCTTTGCAAAAAATAGCTTTATATCAATGGTATTTCATTTCCCAAGTGGATTTATAACAATAAATAGGAAAAACTTCAAAAAAAATGGGCGTGGTACGGCCCCTTTTATGACTAAGCAATTTTCTATGTTTCGGGAGCCATAACTCGAAAAAAATTAACGGATCGTAATAAAATTGGGTACAAAAATTTTCCCTTATAGCAGGAAATATTTCTAATATAAATGGATAAGATTGGTTAAGGACCACGCCCACTTTCATATAAATGACTTTAAAAAGGGTCGTAGGCAAAAATAATAAGTTAAATCTTAGCGAAAAATAGTTCTGTACCAATCGTACTGTAACGAATTTACTGCAAATCCTCTTATTCGCAACCTTCTACTAACGTTCGATCGCTAAACTGTTGAATAAATAACTGCAATATTTAATAATGCAAAATGGCCTTTATTAAAGTACTTCACAATAACACTGATACTTCACAACCAATAGCTTGCTTAAATGAAACTGATTGTCGCGCCTCTACTGTTGGTGCCTTTTATACTCTGTGATTTCCTCGTTGCATCTTCTAGGCGCTTTCCAGAATTTACTTAGTTACTGCTATAAAATTATAACTACAGATGCACGTGTATAGCTTCTCATATGCGCGTGTATTTGTGAGCGACACTTCCACAATTATAATTGCATAATTTTGAGAGCATCTCAGATAAGATACCTGCATGTGTTTGTGCGTCTCTTCTCCGCTGCGTGTACGTACATATGTGTAGACATAATGATTGATCTATTGATGTGCATACAAGTCACTTCTTAGCATCGGCTTAGAGATGATAGTATCCCTTAGCGCTGCTAATATTCGTCACAGTATTTTTATTGTTCTGTTATATCGTTATTTTAAAATAAACACTAGGGAAATCCCCATATCTGAAGGAAAAATGCATTATTACCTGCTCAAGGTCATTGGCGTTAGCCTCTGTATCCCTTGTTCTTCTTTTAAGCGAAAATTAGTTTAGAATAGATCCGAATCATATGTATATGTATTATTGCGCAGCCTTGTAACACTATTAAGCACACAAAACAAACAACAACAGCATTTCAAGTGTACAACTGTGTATGTAATGTTCGGTTTCGCTTGAATTTAGACGTCCTTACTTGTTTTATACATTGCTTTAACACTGCTTATATAAACCGCCTGTGCTCTAGATTTCTTTGCATTTACGACCCTTTCGATTATTCGCTTATCACATTCGCGAGTGCTCCTCTGCGCCAACTTCGTTCTCTATTTTTACTTAAATATCTCATTCGATACTCAGGTACCGGTCCATATATTCTGTGGGACTTTTCTTAAATGTCGCTATATAACAATGGCCAAATAAACTAAAACTGTTCCGTAACCTTAAACGTTTTAACGCTTTGTTCTTGGCCATTAGGTCTGCTAACGGGTTATACAGAATATAATGCAATGCTGCTATCGTGCACTTTAGAATCTCGTTGAGAAAACCCCTAAGATCTGCTTGCCAAATTCAAAGATAACAAAAACCTGGATTATTTTGTTTTAAGTTAGTAGAAGCTTGCAAAAATTTTGTATTTGACCTACACCGCGTATGAGCAACATCCTTCTAAATTCATAGTGAAGAAATAATCGTGCATATTCATAGTCAAAACTTTAATGCACTTAAATTTAGTTATAGCTTTTTACATAATTTTCTAAAAAAAGCTGCAACTAACTTTAAGTACCTACTAAATTTCGACTATGAATATGCCACTATATCTAGATAAAATGGTAACAGGTCGATGAGTGTACATATGAAATCTTATGAATAAACAAGTAAGGAAGGCTAAGTTCGGGTGTAACCGAACATTACGTACTCAGCTGAGAGCTTTGCGACAAATAAGGGAAAATAACCATGTAGGAAAATGAACCTAGGGTAACCCTGGAATGTGTTTGTATGACATGGATATCAAATGGAAGGTGTTAAAGAGTATTTTAAAAGGGAGTGGCCCTTAGTTGTATATGTGAAGGCGTTTTAGAGATATCGACCAAAACGTCGACCAGGGTGACCCAGAACATCATCTGTCGGGTACCGCTAATTTATTTATGTATGTAATACGACGAACAGTATTCCTGCCATGATTCCAAAGGCTTTTGATGTCGCCCTGCAGAACTTTTTCTTTTTCTTCTACTTACTATGGTGGCACACCCATTTTACAAAGTTTTTTCCAAAGTTATATTTCGCGTCAAAAAACCAATCCAATCACCATGTTTCGTCCCTTTTTTTGTATTTGGTATAGAATTATGGCATTTTTTTTCATTTTTCGAAATTTCGATATCCGAAAAGTGGGCGTGGTCTTATCCGACTATTTTGCATACTAAGATAAAGTGAGTTAATATAAGTATGTGAACTAAATTTAGTAAAGATATTTCGATTTTTGCTCAAGTTATCGTGTTAACGGCCGAATGGAAGGACAGACGGTCGACTGTGTATAAAAACTTGGCGTGGCTTCAACCGATTTCGCCCATTTTCACAGGAAGCAGTTACCGGCGTAGAAACTATGCCCTACCAAATTTCAAAAGGATTGGTCAATTTTGTTCGACTTATGACATTAAAAGTATTCTAGACAAATTAAAGGAAAAAGAGCGGAGCCACGCCCCTTTCGAAATTTCTTTTATTTTTGCATTTTGTTGCACCATATCATTACTGGAGTTGAATGTTGACATAATTTACTTATATACTGTAAAGATATTCAATTTTTGTTAAAATTTGACTTTTGAAAAATTTTTTTAAGTGGACGTGTTCGCTATCCGATTTTGCTAATTTCTATTTAGCACACATATAGTAATAGGAGTAACGTTCCTGCCTAATTTCATGATGATATCTTCAACGACTGCCAAATTACAGCTTGCAAAACTTTTAAATTTCCTTCTTTTAAAAGTGGGCGATGCGACGCCCATTGTCCAACATTTTATTAATTTTCTATTGTGCGTCATAGGGTCAACCCACCTACCAAGTTCCATCGCTTTATACGTCTATGGTAATGAATTATGCACTTTTTCGGTTTTCGAAATTTTCTATATCGAAAAAGTGGGCGTGTTATAGTCCGATTTCGTTCATATTAAATATCAATCTGAGATGAGTGCCCAGGAACCTACATACCAAATTTCATTAAGATACCTCAAAATTTACTTAAGTTATCGTGTTTACGGGCGGACGGACGGGACGGACGGGCATGGCTAAAAGAATTTCTTTTTCGCCCAGATGATTTTGATATATAGAAGTCTATATCTATCTTGATTAGTTTATATCGTTACGGATTACTCGTTATGCGAACAAAATGAATATACTCTGTGAGCTCTGCTCAGCTGAGTATAAATATGGATATGTGTTTGTGACCTATGACCGTCCAGAATACTCAAACGATCTTGACAAAAAAATTCACGGTAGGGTGGCGAGGTCACACGGGGTGGGAGAATAGAATGAGAGGGAGTGGAGATAAAGGAAATAAGAGAAATACAGGAATAAGAGGGAGAAATGGAAGAAAATCTAGTAAAGTAATAACCTATTCGATAAAATAGAAAGTTATAGGGGGAAGGAAGGTCCACTTACTTATCAAATGTACAGCAGGACAACATCTGCCGGCTGCGCTAGTATTTAGTATAAATGTATGTACGGTGTTATTACACCGCCTGAACCCAAACCAACATCGTTTGTGTTTGACGGCGCTTCACTCAAAAAGCATTGCAAAGAATTTTGTGCAACTTTCGCCGTATATGTATCAGGGTAGCCTTCGAATGTGTTTGTACAATATGGTTATAAAATGAGCTGGAGTAACACTCGTTCGCTCTCATTTTCGTTTTGATTCGTCGGTGCACGGGCGCGGATAGATGTGATATTAAAGAAGTTTGCCTTCATGCGAATAGTCGCAAGACGTCCATCTATATACGTATGTAAAGGACAGTACTTGACAACAAAGTCCACTCCACTAAACGTCTAAATAGCTGACAAATCAGACAAGGCAAACATTTGCAAGAGTCCTCATTAAAAAAGGGTTGAATGATATTAGCAGTGCGCTGAAAATTTTAGCAGAAAATCAGGCGGAAAATTTCCTGCAAGAACAATTATGGTAATATGTAAACCGATGTACGCAGTGGGAGCAATGTTACATATGCATAATATCAAAATCTCTAAAATACCCTGAGGGTTGTGGAAACACGGAGACGAAGTTTTCTCTGCCCAAAAACAGATCTTTCTACTCAATATCCATGTAAGATCTATTTAAACCTATTCTGGAGAATCAAAGTCTGAGCAGTGGAGCTAATGGCAAGCGGTCTTAATGGCAAGGATGTAAGCTTACGCTCCAGCATTGAACAAAAACAAGGATAAGGAAAAGTACTTGCTGACATAGATGAGCTGTTAGTGCATTCGAATGTTTTTAAAAAAATGTTGTCATAACTCCCACATAACTTTAATTGAAACGAGTAAAGGTGTCTAAGTTCGGGTGTTACCGAACCTTATATACTCAGCGTGAGCTACAATTGTACTATAAGGAACATAAGCATTAGAGCAATGTATTATAAGTATTCTATGTGGTTGGGCCTTAAGTTGTATTTGACATGCGCGTTGCCACTGCGGCCCACGTCACTCAATAGAAATTAGAGACTGACACAATAATTTTAGACACTGACACAATAATTTCCGGCTTCAAGTGTGACTAACCTAAAATAATTTAATTGTACAAACTAACGATAAAAAAAACAAAATAAGTGTAAAGTAAATTATAATAAACATTTATTGTACTACAGAAATTAAACTAACTTAAATAAAGTAAAAGAAGTTCAATTAAAATAATTTGTTTGGCGTTGGTGTGCAAAGCGCACTACATCATTTTTTCAGACGTTCCAAAATGGAACCTCACATGGCGGACCGTGAAGCTGAAGCCTCGTCAGGCAACCGGCGACCGTGAGAGTCTTTGGTAAGTTGAGTGCGTGTGGTGAGAAGGTGGTTTGTTGGAGACAATTTTCAAAATAAAATAATCCAAACTTAATACAACAATTTTCTAAAAACTAAAAATGCGGAAATAATAAAAATTTACAATATACAATTTTCAAATGCGAAATAACAAAAATCTAAAAATTACTATTTTCTAATACAACAAATTATCTAAAAACTAAACACTGCGGAGATAACATAAAGAACTAAATTCTACGAACTACAAAATTTTCAATTAGAAAGATCGAAAGATAACATAAATAATTTAATTATAATTTACATAACAACCCACGCCACTCAAATAACGGCATCATAAACTGTACCACCGCCAGCGGCAGCGAACGTCAGCAACAACGAACACCATCAACAGCAAAACCAAAGATTATCGAAAAGTAAAGATGTTGCAGGGACGAAAAATCGTGTGAAGCAAGCTTCACAAAACTTCTAGTAGGTCACATTCACCACTTACCACAACAGAATTTGTTAACTACCACTGTCTGTATTTGTTGTTTAATAATTATTTGTGCACTTGCAATGTGTTCAGAATTTTAACTTTTACTCTCTAAAACTCCAATCAGTGTATGTTAAACGGTACGTGCGTCTAAATTCTAAACTTAACCACTAATACTTCCCCAATTTTCAACAATTTTTAAAATTTTCAAACCATTTATAAATATCAACATTTTCAAGTCTGCAATTTTTATTTTTTTCGCAAATTTTTCAATTCAATTTACAAATTTACATTTTCTTAAAATTCTTCATATTTTCAAATTCCTAATTTAAAAATTGCTCAACTATTTTACAAATTCTCATACTTTCAAGCTTCCATTTTCCAAATTTTCAAATCATTTCACAAATCTTCAATTTAAAGTTTCACATGCCTGAATTTCCATTTTTCAAATTTCATTCTACTTCAGTTTTTTTAATACGTACATTTTCCAACAAAACATCACCATATAAGACTGAGTGAACTAGATAAGCAGTCTGCAGGTACCCTATAAATTTGATATTTTTTTGTTATAAAGCGGTTGTTCCGTGAAAAACCAAACGATTTTTTATAAAGCGGTGCGTCCGTGAAAATATATGAATTTTTTGAACTGATTACCACATTTTTGAGATTTTTGCCAATTCATACTTATATACTTTTGTGCCATTTTAAATCCAATTACTTCTTACAGATTTTTCATACAATTATATTTCAGTGCTATTAATTCTGCCAATAAATTTTTAAATATTTCGTTAAGCATATATGACACTACTTTATTTTTGCTTGGATTCCAAGCTAAAAAACTGACGAAACTTTATCGGAACTTCAAAACACAAAAACAATTTCTATATGAAAAAGCGAGACCACTATTCCCCCATAATTAGTGAGTTTGGCATGTTTTTGTTTACGTTTTACATTTTATATTTACATTAACACTTTTAACAATAAAAACAATGCAATAACACGCGAAAATTATTTCGGTCTCTAATGGTTCAATTTTTTCACAAGAAAGTTGATTTTAATTGTGTTTTTATGCACCAAATTTTCAAACTAAAAACGAAATTTCCATTTGTCCAGAAAAAAACAAAGAAAAAACGGCCGAATGTCAAAAAAACCTATCGAAAACAAACTGGCTCGTTTGTTTTTAATGAACTAGGTTGTATTTTTCTTGTATTTCGTTAGTTTTTTGAAATATAGTTTACACACTTACACCAGTACTGAAGCCGTATTAGGAGGGAGTGCTAGAAAAAAAATTTAAGATAAAATAACAGAAAAAATACACGAAAATAAAGTAGTGTCATATAGGTATTAGCGACAATTCACCGTAAATCAATTCCCTTTCCCAAAATTTTTTTCTCTTTTTCCTCAACATTTCAGCTTCAAATATAAATTCAGACATTCAAATAAGTACTTCATTAATTTCATAGCTGTTTGAACTGAATTCTTTTTGCTATTCCTGATAACTACATATGTACAACCTTAGAATAGGAAACAAGTGCAAAAACTTCTAATTCAGAACCAGATTCCGATAAATTAGGTTCAAGCTCCGAAGTTTAACTTCATCTTCGACCGAAAAAGTCACAAAACAAGAAAATAAATTATCTTTGTCAGCAGATCCCACAGGCTTCGAAGATTCTTCCAACGAAAAATTAACTTCAACTTCTTCTAACGTAAACCCAGATCTTAACGATCCAATTATTACAAACATTGCCTCACCTTCTTCTAATTCAGCTTCAGATCTTAACGATCAAATCATGGCAACACTTGAGGAAAAGAAAACTTTCATTAACATGTGTGCTAATTCTATTAGAGAAAACTACAGCGGTGATCCTCTAGCACTTGAGACGTTTATAGAAAAAATTGAATTACTTGAAGAATTCGCTAATGAAGATTTAACTAATACCTTTATAGCATTCTTAAAATCAAAACTAGAGGGTAAAGCCCGTGAAGCAATACCAAGACAAGTAACTTCAGTCAATGAAATTAAAGTAGCTCTACGTAGTAGGATCAAACCAGACAACTCGAAAGTTGTAGCAGGGAAAATTGCAGCGTTGCACGTTAACAATAACAATTATACAGATTTTGCCAAAAAAGTTGAAGATTTGGCTGAATCACTTGAGCGGTCTCTTATTATTGAAGGGATCACTCAAGTGAAAGCACATGAAATGGCAGTCGAACAAACTGTTAGCGTGTGTCGTTTAAACGCAAAATCCAATTTAGTCAAAACCATTTTAGCCTCAACGGCTTTTACTGATCCGAAAGACGTAGTAGCGAAATTAATTATAGAACAAAACAACGAAGTACCCAAACCGCGGCTATACTGGTTATAGAAACAATAGTTAATTTGCATACAACAGCAACCGTATCGGTAACAATAGTCAGCGATACATAATAACAATAGTAATACACGCGCAAACTCAAATTCAAATCCAAATAATAGTAACAATAGAAGCAGCAATTCAAGATCGTCAAACGGTAGAGGTAGAAACGCAAACGTACGCGCTTTAAACGCGAGTGCCCCTCAGGAGCGAACACTGGGGGAGGACGAACTAACCGAGTAAGCGAATTTCCCTCACCAATAGGCATCTATTGTTTAAACCTAAATTATTCAGATTTCATAGAATTACAACTTAACGAGTCACAAAAATTTTGTGCTTTCCTAGTAGACACTCAAGCGGACATTTCTCTAATTAAAATATCATGTATAGACAGTAACATTTCCTTAAATAAAAACGACATTATTAACATTACCGGTGTTACTTCCAATTCAGTTTCCACTTTAGGTAAAATTACAGCAAATTTAAAATTTTCAAACTTTTCTATTAAACATAATTTACTTGTAGTAAATGAAGACTTTAATATTCCATCCGATGGCATACTGGGTAAAATTAACAAAATGCATTATTAGTTATGAAAGAAATAGTATTTCCATTTGGGTAGGTAATGAAAAAGTCGCGATATCAATCCTGCACGGAACAAAAAGCGACAGTTGTATCATTCGTCCCAGATGTGAAATCTTCAGACATTTTGATTTAGGAGATTCACCCGAGCCACTTTTCATGAAATCGCAGGAAATTGAAAAAAGCGTTTTCACAGCTAGGTGCATTGTTAATTCCAGTAAACCAATAATTAAAGTCATTAACACCACGGATGATGTCAAGTATGTGAAAAGAACGACTTTCAAACTACAATGTTTATACAATTAACAAGACAGAAACAGAATACAAACGTACGAAAAAACTAATTTTGATTTTAAAAAATCAAATACCTCAACATGCTCAAAGTTAATTAATTGACCTTTGCATAGATTATGCCGACATTTTTGCTCTTAACACGGACAAAATGACTTTAAACAACTTCTACGAGCAAAAATTAAGATTGACAGACAACGAGCCGGTATATATTAAAAACTATCGATTGCCATACTCTCAACGCGAAGAAATAAATCGCCAAGTAAATAAACTGTTATACTATTTTCACGCAGAATTTTAATGATCTCATTTCACCTTCTAATGAAATCGCTTTCACACAGAAGTAACTGCTCGATTAGTATGAAGGATGTAATGTCAAGCGAATAAAATGACAATGCTATATGACAGACAATCATGGCGGAACGATACAAGGTGGGGCATGGTGCCGGAAGTTGATGTATCAAATCAAATAAAAAAAGGTTATAATCAGCTGTTCGATGCGGCCACCTTGTATCGTTCCGCCATGCAGACAATGACATTTACTTTGACAAATTACATTTTAAGCACTGAACACACCAAAAACTAAGAAACTGAACGCTCCCAACAGAGTTGCATTGTGCTTTTGACTTCATTAGGCATTCGATTAGCCACTAATGAAATAATTATAGATTCGAATTTTGTAGGGAAGATTGAGCTCAATAAGGGTCTTAATGTAGAAAACTGCCTTTATTATTCAATAAGCCGTCTGTATGAAAACAGTATTAGACAACGATTTAATTGAACCCAGTTATTCCAATTACAATAGTCCTTTGATTGTAGTCCCAAAGAAGGATACTAATGGTCAAAAAGCTTATCGTATGTGCGTAGATTTTCGCGCAGTAAACAAAAAACTCATTGCTGATAAATTTTCACTAGCTAGAGTTGACGATATTTTAGACAATCTCGGTAGGGCAAAGTATTTTTCGACATTAGATCTTTTTTCGGGATTTCATCAAATCCCCTTGCATCCTGACTCACGGGACATTACTTCTTTCAGCACTGACCGAGGTGCATTTAGATGGAAAGTGCTTCCATTCGGTATAAATATAGCACCAAATTCATTCTCACGAATGATGACAATAGCTTTTTCGGGTATACCACCCAATGTCGCATTTTTGTACGTCGAGGATATTATCGTCATAGGTTGCAGTGAAGCACACCATATTAAAAATCTTTCAAAAGTTTTCAATACTTGTAGGTCTTTCAATCTCAAACTTAACCCAAATAAATGCAACTTTTTACGACCAGAAGTTATATTTTTAGGTCACAAATGTTCAGCCAAAGGTTTGTTGCCAGACGACTCCAAAATAAACGCAATAAAAAGTATACAAAACCAACTGATAAAGACGCGGTACGACGATTCGTCGCATTTGCAAACTATTACAGAAGGTTTATACCAAATTTTGCGTCTCTGGCAGCGCCTTTAACTCGATTAAGCAGAAAAAGAGTTGAATTTGTGTGGGATGGTGAGTGCGAGAGAGCATTTTTATCTTTGAAAGCAGCATTACTTTCACCAAAACTACTCCAATATCCAGATTTTACTAAACAATTCATTATTACCGTTGATGCTCCACAACTATTTTAAGTCAAGAACAGCAAGACAGTGATTTACCAATTTGTTTCGCTTCTAAAGCATTTATTAAAGCAGGACAGAAAAAACCAATTATAGAGTTGGAACTCTTAGGTATTTATTTCGCAATCAAGCAATTTCGACCATACGTTTATGGCGTCCATTTTATTGTAGAGTCAGATCATAGACCTATAGTACACCTATTCAACATGAAAGACCCATCTTCGAAACTTTCGAGAATAAGGCTAGAACTAGCTGAATATAATTTCACTATTGTATATATTAAGGAATCGAACAAACAAATTTTAGCAGTACAGACAAGATCAATGACAAAACGGCAAAACGACAATAACCCTCCTAGGAAAACAGACAAAAACGACGAAAAACAACTTACTTTACATGTCTACGACAAATTTTCATTTAATTTTTCAAAAAGATTCTACGAATAAGATCTGAAATTACTTACGGTAAAAATAATAAAACAACAAATTTGACAATTTTTGCGCATATAAAACATAAAAAACTCGAGTTACTTAGTTTTGAGCTTGTTAACGAAATAATGACTTTAAGAAATTACTTTCGAAGCTTGAATCAGAAGCCGGCAAACGCAAAATTAAGCAGATGGAATGGCCTAAAAACGATATTTTGTTCGAACATTACACTATTACAAATTTCAAAAATATTGGAGACTAAAATTTTAAAATCATTAGAAATTATCTTAACAGATCCACTGGAGTCAGTAACAGACGAGGACACAAAACTAAAACTATTGAAAATATATCATAACGACCCAATTTCAGGTGGACATTGCGGAATGAAAAAACTTTACGCAAAACTTCGAACAAAATTTTATTGGAAGAACATGACTCTTGATATAGCGAAATATATCAAAAGTTGCAATGATTGTCTTTTAAACGAGGGTTAAACTAAAAACGAAGACAAACTCGTTTTAACACCAACTCCTTGTAAACCATTTGATCTACTAGTTATAGATACAATAGGACCTCTCCCTGAGTCCAAACACGGTAACATGTTCGCAGTTACCATGATTTGCGATATGACCAAATATCTGGTAACAATTGCTATACCAGACAAATCAGCAAAAACAATTGCTTCAGCCATTTTCGTAACATTTATTTTAACCCACGCACAGTGTTTCGTGTAGAACAAGCTAGCTGGACAAAAACAAAGTTCTTATTCCAAGAAAAGTGTAATGAGATATGAAAGAAAACGAACAAAATAACGGGATTTCTGTTTTATTTTTGATATTTTTGCTCATATATATTGAATAATTGAAGTAAGAAGGCAGGAGTGACCGTAAAATGCATTGATTAATTTGCAAAATTCTTGTTGAATATTAAGCTTCATATTTTTTTTAAGTGAACACTTTTATATAATTTTTTTGATGCATTCTAAGCCCGAAGGTAAGTAAAATTTTTTAATAGTAATTCTTTCGCAATTAGAGTATTTTCAATATATTTAACATTCCGTTATTAATAAGAAAAGGTGATTTTCTCTATATTTTTAACTTTAGGGAAAAAAAAGTTACATACATCCGCGGACATCAGGGCTAAATTTTACATATGTTTATAGTCGGAAGTATTCTCTAATAGCAGAAAGAAAAAACCATTGCGAATTCTTTGCACATCTATTTTTAATTTTTTTTGTAGATTCTGTTATCTCCACAATAAAATAGGATGTATGTACGTACCAGCTCCGACGAGATATTTGAACCTTTAAAGCTGATCTACAAACGGCAAAACAAATTTCCAGGTACAGGGAACAAACACGTATCCATAAAACACACAAAAATAAACGCGCAAGGTCAACCAGAGCACACCAAAAGCAAAAAGGCGAAGATCACTGACTTCAACCTGCCACAACCTACCGCACCAGTCACCAAGGCATAAAAACAGGTACATACAAAACAATCCTAATAACCACACAGGAACGCTACACAAAACAACCCCCATTTGGTAGCATCTACGCCAATACCTGAATGTAATATAAATACTGCACAACTGAGATGGCAGCACAACAATCATCACACCTGTCGGAAAATCAACAACACAAAGCAGTTTAATTATAACCGTACCAAGAACGGAGTTTATTGACATTTGGTTTCAACATACGAAGGAAACCAGATATAAAGTATTATTGAGTTTTGTTGTACTTAAGTACGATTTAAGCGAAGCAGCCGAGTATTCATAATTACAAATATCGGTATATTCGTCGAAGCTGGATCAAAAGTGGAACACTTCTGGAAGACATAAGGAGCGATTTTTGAATAAGAACTCGGAGTGGCTTTCGCGTCCAGACTTCACATTTACAATAACGCTGTATTCAAAGTTGCCATCAGACCAACCAACCACTTCTTCAGGTAACCCCGGCCCCGCAAAACGAAAGAAGGGCTTTGTTAGCTGCAGTGAAAAAACCTAACGGCGTCGAGTGGATGACCTCTTGTAATCTAGAAGTCCTGGTGTGTTACTTTATGCGGAAGAAGTATCAACGCGTATGTCCGGCAACAGAAATGTTGCTAACATTATAAAAAAATCACAGGAAACCACTCAAATATCCGGCAAAAAGATGACATGTGAGCCAGATGCAAGATGCTTGAGCAATGTAGAAGTTTTAGCATACTACGTAGATGGCAAGTCGACGACTCATGGGTACAAAACGACTCGGAAGTGGAGCATCAAGGCAGGCCATAAGGTTTATCCATCATTTTATAGTCTAAGAAAAGCTACGGCAGAATGCTATCCAAATGAAATTGATGTGGGTGAAACACGTGCGGAAATTAAAGTCCAGTCCGTATTAGATAAAACTGTTGAGCGTTTAGTTTTAGCAAATCAAGAAGTTTTTGTTAGTTTATTACCTACAAACTTGACGTATACTTTAATCAGCAAGTGGGGTTGCGATAGAAGCTCGGCCATAGCACATATAAGCAAAAGTTTACATGCAGTTCTGACACCGATGAGTTTTTGTTTATATTTTCTTTCGTTCCTCTTCAATTACAGGATGAAAAAGGTAACATTGTTTGGCAGAATCCTCGACCTTCTTCTACCAATTAAATTTATTTTTTCTAAAGAAAACAAAAGATTTTATTCTTTTTGAAACGAACAAAGTTTCAGAGGAGATAAGTGCGTTGTTGCCAACAAAGTACATGCTCGAAGAATACAAAGTTTCCGTAAATCACAATATGATTCTTACAATGATTGACAGAAAGTTTGCAATGCTTTG
This sequence comes from Eurosta solidaginis, assembly GCA_029619165.1. NCBI lineage: Eukaryota > Metazoa > Arthropoda > Insecta > Diptera > Tephritidae > Eurosta > Eurosta solidaginis. The sequence continues at coordinate 68,916 of JARSSU010020167.1, read as the reverse complement.
ACTGAAACTTCTTCCGCACAAAAGTGTTATATTTGTGGTGCCACTCCAAAAGATATGAATAATGAGTTACTGGACTTTACGCCTAACCTAGATAATCTTGGTTTTGGTTTGTCTACTCTCCATACATGGATAAGATATTTTGAATGCTTGCTTCACATAAGTTATCGCCTCGAAGTAAAAAATGCCAACTTATGAATGAGGCAGATAAAGAGAGTGTAAAGCTACGTTCAAACGAAATCCAGAATAAATTTAAAAGTGTACTTGGATTGATAGTAGATAAACCAAAACCAGGTTTCGGCAATACCGATGACGGCAACACTGCTCGTAGGTTGTTCGAAAATTCTGAGGCTAGTGCTGAGAATACGGGATTGGATGTAACGCTCATCAAAAGATTCGACACTCTCCTTCGCGCATTAGCATCTGCGTACAATATAAATATCCAAAAATTTGAAAAATTTGCGGTCGAGACTAAAAAACTATATATAGATCTCTATCCATGGTTTAATATGCCTGTTACAGTTCATAAAATCTTAGTGCATAGTACTGATATTATAAAATCAGCAATTATACCTATTGGTCAACTTTCTGAGGAAGCCCGTAACAAAGATTTGAGACGATTCAGGGACGATAACACACAAAGCAGTCGCGCGAAGCCACGAATAGAGGAGATCTTATGAATATGTTGCTTATAATATCGGATCCTTTAGTTAACATTTTTTGGGAGATACTTAAGAAAAAATTTAAATGTCTGACTTCAGAAGTCTTAAATTTACTGTCCCCCGATAATATTGAGGAGTCAAAAAATACCCCAGTTGTTTCAAGCTTTCACAGTAGTGTTGCTGATGCTCATGACTATTCCACAAGTGACTCATCGAATGAAAGTGATGATAGCGAATAATAAATAATTATAAAAGATAACCTACCCTATAACTTTTTGTTGGATCAGGTTTTATTTAATTTAAATCTATTTTCTTTTCTACTTTGTATGATACTTTACTTTTAAGTTTTTTGTAATAAGTAATTTTCACATAATTAATTTAATTATTTACATTGTTATTATTATTATTGTAATTCACTTTTACATTCCTGACTGGTACTATAAAATAATTTTGTAAAAATGTTAGTGCCAGGATAAATACTCAAATAAATAAAAATATGTATGTACATATGTACAGTCACTCACATAAATAAGTAGACACCCCTTTTTGGACAATTCTTACAATTTTCGCTTTCGCAAATTTATTTTAACTAATTTCCCATAAGAAAATGTGTCACGATCTATAACAAAAACTAAATTATATTTAAAAAATGTTTGAAAAATTCGACGAATTTTCATAAAAAATTTTAATTTTTTTCGGAATTTTTTAAATTTTTTAGAGTATTGAGATTTGTAGTCCATTCAATTTAAGTACAATAAAGTAATATTCTTAAGTCCTTTAAATTTTTTTTTGTACCTATGTCACTTATTCACATGAGTTACTGTATATGAAATAAAAAATAAAAAAAATAAAATATGGCTGAAAAAAATTACGTAGTTGTAATAAATGACTGCATATGAAACGGAAAATCTCATAAAATAATTTTGTCCAGCTAGCTTGTTCTACACGAAACACTGTGGCTACGGCGTAATGAACGCCATAAAATAAGATTTAGGTACAGAATTCAAAAATGAATTATTTGAAGAATTAACTAAACTTTTAAATATTAAACATAATTTTTCAACTGCATACCATCACGAAACTGTTGGTACAATTGAACATAATCATAGAGTTTTTAATGAATACTTACGTGCATATTTAAACAATACTTTTTATGATTGGGATATTTACTTAAAGTACTTTACTTTCCTACACAATACAACAACTAGCATAGTTTTCGACATTAAGTTTTCTCCCTTCGAGTTAATATTTGGTAAAAAGGCAACTTTGCCTCATGAATTACGAAAGGAAAAAATTGATCCACTTTACAATGCCGAAAACTATGCTAAAGAAGTTAAATTTAGAATGCAAAAAACACATGAAATGGCAAAAAATTTAGTAATCAATAATAAAATACAATCCAAAACGTTTCATGATAGAACGGCGCGACCATTAGCTATTAAAATAGGCGATAAAGTTCTTGTACAAAAAGAACCACGGCACAAAAATGAAAATATATACCAGGGTCCTTTGTTGTAATTAAAATTAACGATCCTAATGTTACAATTCTTGATGAAACAACAAAAAAAGAAAAGACTGTTCATAAAAATAGAATAAACAAAATAAATTAATAAATACAGTAATATTACATTCATATGTACATACAATTTGTTTACAAACAGCCAAGAAGCAGAACAAAACAAATACAATTTTAAATCTCGACAAAATACAAATATAAATGTCGAATCTAGCATGTGGATAAATGCAAAATGTAAAACACAAAAAAATATTTTCCTACATGTATTTATATATATATATCTTAATATAAAATTTAGGAAATTGAAAATTCATAATTGAATTATATACAATTTAAATTTATTATACAAAAAAACATAAAGCTTAATGTAATTCTAACTTTTCTAATTTATCTTACAACAAATATAAATTTGCTCCGGATGAACGAATTTCAAAAAGGAAGGTACACCCTAATATTTTCGTTCATCCGAACCAATTAATAGAATACAAAAGAAGAATATGGCACACGTGTTTAATTTGCCAAATTTTCTTTTGAAAAGGAAGGGTGATATAAGGAACATAAGCATTAGAGCAATGTATTATAAGGTATTCTATGTGGTTGGGCCTTAGTGTGCACCGCATACAACTGCGGCCCACGTCACTCAATAGAAATTAGAGACTGACACAATAATTTAGACACAGACACAATTGCCATCATCAGGTGGCAAAATACTGAGCCAGATAAATAATGTTGCATGTAAATGCAACAGCAAAGATTTGAGCCAGATAAATCCAGGTAGAAGTCTGGTTCAATTTGTGAGCCAGATAATTTGTTAATTACTTCTTTTTATTTTGGCAACGCTGTCTTTAATAAACCTACTTTTTCAAAAATAGATGTCGCTGCTTAGCCTTTAGCCGTATGAGTTAAAAGAAAAACAGCGGCGGCATCTGCCTATCACATTTCACGTGTGCGAAAATTTCACGACATCTGCTTCTCAAGTCTCTCAATGATCCAGATCATTCCCGTGAGAATTGATCATGAGCCGGAGCTGTAAAACTCACTGGAAGACGGCAAATAATTTCCGGCTTCAAGTGTGACTAACCTAAAATAATTTAATTGTACAAACTAGAGATAAAAAATAAAATAAATGAAATAAATATAATAAAACATTTATTGTACTACAGAAATTAAACTAACTTAAATAAAGTAAAAGAAGTTTCAATTAAAATAATTTGTTTGGCGTTGTTGTGCAGAGCGCACTACATCATTTTTTCAGAGCGTCAAAAATGGACCTCACAGACATTTCATTTCAGATAAATACTTTTCTACATAACAAGTGGCACCGCCCGTTTAAAAAAATTGTCTCCCCATTTCTTCTTACAATAAAACTTAATAAGTGAAATATCATTGATTCAAAACTATTTTTTGCTAAGTTATAGCTTATTATTGTTGTCTAGGACTCTTTTAAACTTGTTTTATATCTAAGTTGCCATGGTCTTTAACCGATCACATCCATTTTTATTAGAAATATTTTCTGCTATAGTGAAAATGTGTGTACCCAATTTTATTACGATCCGTTAATTTTTCTTCGAGTTATGGCTCCTGAAACATAGAAAATTGCTTAGTCATAAAAGGGGCGGTGCCACACCCATTTTCCAAAATTTTAGTGTTTTCCAATTTAATGTTATAATTCAATTTAGAAAGTAAAATTCTTTTGATACAAAGCTCCTTTTCGCTAAGATATAGCTTATTATTTTCGTCTACGACACTTTTGAAAATCTTTTATATAAAAGTGGGCGTGTTCTTTAACCGATTTCGCAAATGTTTCTTCAAAGCATTCCTTATAGTAAAAGCAACCTCTCTGCTGAATTTTGTTACGATAGGTTTAACGATTTTTGATTTATGATTAATAATATTTGTAATATTGATTTTATCATATTTTAAAAAATTTGTTCAAATTTTTATCAAGAGTCGCAATATCAGTCCACGTGTCAAATTTCAACATTATAGGTGTATTATTTACTAAATAATCAGGTTTTTTGTGTTTTCCAACATGTTATATATATAAAAAGTTATCGGGTTAACGGACGGGCGGACGGACATGGCTCAATCAAATTTTTTTTCGATACTGATGATTTTGATATATGGAAGTCTATATCTATCTCGATTCCTTTATACCTGTACAACCAACCGTTATCCAATCAAAGTTAATATACTCGGTGTGCAAAGCACGCTGAATATAAAAATATTTATACACAAAGTTTTACGTAGATATATGGTCCATCCTAATAAATACAAGAGTTTTAGTTCGGTTTAGCTGGAATAATTAATTATTGGCATGTTCAAATTTAAAGGCACATACAAACCTATTGATGGAATTTTTTATAAACAAAACTACATGCCCCACTGATCATTTCATTGTTTTTTGTTTTTATTTTTTTCCGTTGCGGTTTAATTTTATTGACTGCGTGCGTTCAATTGCCGGCACGTGTATCGATCGATCTCGACAAAGCTAACAACAATGGTTTAGTTTTGAAGATCGCAGACGAACGTTGGTTGAATTAAAAATATAAATAAATACTCGTACCACAACAAAAGCAAATATATGCAACAGCGAACAGGAAAATAGCAGTGGCAATTTATGACAAACTTGTACATAGGTACAGCAGCAAACAGAAAAATAGCAGTGGCAATATTTGTCAAATTTTATCAATTAAAATCTTCTTTTTTTATTTTCGATATGCACACCAATCTCAAAACCGTTTTCGAAACAAATTTTTTTTGAATTTTTTCGAATTTTTCGAGTATGCAATTTTATAACCCAAATCAATTTTAGTGTAGCAAAGTCACTTAAATTTCGCATTGATTTTTGACAATAATATTGGGCTAAATTTTCCACTAACTCAAAATTTATATATGTATATATAACAGAAAATTATGAGCTACCGTATAGGAACAACTAGCCAAGCGATGTTATAATTTCTGATTGCGCCTCATGATTATTCAGTAAAAGAACTTGCGTAATCAATCATGATCCCACAATCGAGTTTTTGATGCCAATTAGGTCGCTTTTCCCGGATCGAGTCAAAATTGTGCAAACACCAATCTGAAGATATTTTTCAGGTCATCAATAGCAAGTCATTCAAGAATGTCGATATAATTTTGCCCGTCTTGGCAGTACTACCTATAACTACAGCAACTCCAGAACGATCATTTTCGACTTTAAGGAGGATCAAAAATTATCTGAGAAATACGATGGGACAGGAACGACTGATTGGTCTTGCTTCTTTAAATATCCATACCCATATTGAACTCACCGAGGACGAAATTCTAGCAGAATTTTTCAAAAAAGCTCGAAAATTTACTAATGTTTGAATGTAGCCTGCTCTTTACTTTTAAATGGAATATAATAATAATTAATAAATTTCTTCAATTTTAAACCAAAAATATTTATTCTATTTTATTATTATCTAACAACATTTGGAAATTAGGAGGCGATAAAAATTAAAAAATCTCTTATTTTCCTAATGGGGGGTCCGAACCCGAAAACCCCCGTGGATCCGCCACTGTTTGTTGGTCTAAAATTGTTTTGGCGTACTCCAAAATTTTGCTAATAAAAAAATCGACATTTCCGTAAAATTGTTTAATGTTTTTTGAAACGTTTCTGAGTTTGGCTTAAGGCTTGGTTTCCTCAAAAAGCGGTGGTACTACGTTACGACGGCCAAAGAGCAGCCGGTATACTCACCGTTTTCAGCGGCACCGCTTTGTTGGAAACTACGAACAGTTACGGCAGACGGTTCGCAAAATTTAATTATGCATTATCGCGTGCTTTATGTAAATCCATCTGCCTTGCCGTTTACAGATATTTTTCGAGGGCGTATATTTCTAGATTGGTTTGCAAAGTTTATAGAAAGTTTTTCTAATAGATTTAGCATAAACAAAAAATAAGCATTACATATACATATTTTTTTTTCAAATTAATGGAAAGTTCTCAATTGTTGTTCATAAATTACACTTTTTGAAATTAAAAAAATACCTTAAGTGGAATTTGCTATCTATTGTAACGATATTCGCTGTCGCTATATTAGCGAATCGACAACTATAACGATTTCTATATTCAGGTACTATTTGTTATCGATATTCACTAACCAAGCATCAGTTGATATCGTTAAATATTCAATATTCTACTCGTTCAAGACACTTTTCTTCCATTTAACCGAAACTATCGTTAAAAGTTAAGGAATTCCACTACCGTGTGTAGTCCTTCAATTTTTAACAACACTCACAATCGAAAACTTAGGTAAACTATAACTTTAACTATTTCTTTATTCAGTAACAGGTTTTGTCGATGTCTTTAATCAAAGTTCACCAATTGCCTCTAAAAATTAAAAGGCGTTTTAATGCTGTTAGGCCCGGTTTTTCAGTACAAGTTCAACTCAGTTTGTCAGTTAAACTACGCTTAAACTTATTCTGCCGTTTTTCAGTATACCTTAACTGAAGTTTAAGCTGAGCTTAAGCAGCCAATCTGGCAGGGTTAAACTCTAGTTAACCTATCGGTGATTTGCGTTCGTTCGAAATGGCGTCGAATATACCCAACAAGCATCTGGGCTTGAGTACCATTAGAGCTCATGCTGATAACTAGGCATACTTCTGAAATCTCAAGAGTTGTTTCGAAACAGTAGGGGGACTCATGTAATCGTATAAATGCCTTATAAAGTGTGTAAACGTATAAATTTATCTAGTTTACGCACGAGCTGTCAAATTTTGTATGACAAATCATTTACACAATTTGTATAAATTTACGCGCACATTTCATTGTGTAACGCGGTAAACTCAAAGGAATGCAACCTTGCAGACATTACAGACGGCATTTTCATCAAAACATCTCAACATCAGCAAGTAACGGCGTTTTAGTTTTGATTTTTCACTTAATCTTGGTATTTTTTAATTTGTATAACAATCAAAAAAATTTTTTTGGAAATAATACAGCTGAAAAACAATCAAGTTTATCAAGAGTATTACTAGGTGCGTTCATATAACCGCGTGTGTAAATGGATATAATTTTACACCTTATAAGTTTATATGCTATCATGAGTCCCCTAGTGGCTCAACTCGAGTATCATAACGTACTCAGCAAAAGAGGGATTTTTTTATAAAGCAAAAAATGCCATTACTTAAGTTGAAACAATTTAATTAACAACTTCTGGTTCTTTGACTGGACTCAAATGTAAGATTCAATATTACGAAAACAAAATGAAATATACATTAACTTAATGTGAAAATGTGCTAAGTCACTTTTTTTGAAAAATTTTATTTTAATGCATTTTTAAAATTGAATTCAAAATACATCGATTGCAAAAAAAAATATTTTAATTATTCATTTTTAAGTGCTGTGGGCAATGATGTGTAAATGTGCTAAGTCGTCAGCTGCTAAAAAGAATGTGCCAGGTCAACCTGTCAATAATATCAATCTGAAGTACTAGTCATTTCTTTGTGCGCGCATTTTATTTATTTATTTAATTCATTCAGTCTAAAAGTACATGGTTTGTTGTTGTTGTTGTATTAACGATAAAGACACTCCCCGAAGACTTTGGAGTTAGATTCATATAAAGGATTCCATATTATTGAGCAATATTCAAGACCCACTTCTGACCAAGGATGTATAAAGTGTCTTCAACGTCATAGGGTCCTTAAAGTCAATGGTGTTACGTCTACTGAACCATTGCAATAAATTTTGAAACAATGAAGTCAATGTGATTAGAAAAAGAGAGTTTGGAGTCAAAAATTACATCCAAGTCTTTACTCTCTTGACAACGACTAAGAGATTTAGCATTTAGTTTGTAGATAAGTATATGGCAGTTGTCTTGAATTTAAAAATAAATTATTGTCTGCGCACCATCCGGCAAAAGAGTCCAGATCAGAACCGTTAGAAATAGTTTGACAAATAAATAGTATTTTTTGTGAAATATATTGTTTTAGTGTTATATTTGCATCATTAAGGGGAGGAGTGATGGGAAAACATATTGAGTAAAAAGTGCTAAGTCAGGAGAAAATATTTGTTTTGATTGCGGAAATTGTGTTAAGACATAAAATATCTGCTGGGTAAGCATACATGATTTTTATTTATCTTTTTCAAAGCTTCTACACTCAAAAGTATTGAAACTAAAGTATCCTCATTCAAAGTTTGGAAAAAGGGTTATTTCAAAAATTATTCTTTTTTTCGTCTCTTGTAAAATTCGTAAAAAATGACTTGGCACATTTTCACATTAAGCTAACGATATATAATTTAAAAAATAAATAAATGTGACGCGCTAACCTCCGAAGAGATTTTAGGCCGAGCTTCTCTTCCAATTTGCGTCGTGCTTCTTTTCATTTTTCCTACAAATTGGCGGGGCAGGACATACTGTTTACGTATCTACAAATTATCTAAATAATAAAAAAAATTATTTAAAAATAATTTTTAATCATCTTCTGATTATTTTCGGCCTTAGATTTATAAATTTTAAATATTTAACGAGCTCGAGGCCATATACATATATATTCAGATTAAAACCAGGATAGAATTTATATATATTGTCACGGATATTAGCATCACTAAGTTATCCCATCACTAAGGCGATCTAAGGCCACGATAAGCAGTATTTACGTCAATAATCAAATCATGTATACAAATATATAAGGCAGCCGAAATAAGTCACACCCAGATGCATTTACTTATACGCCTATGTATGCGCGAGAGACTGTAAACTACAAACATTCACATCATAATTCAGTCATTATGTATCTACATAAACGAATAAATAATTGCGTCTACACATATGTACGTATACGAGCAGCGGAGCGGCAATGCACAAACACATGCATATATCTTATCTGAGTTGTCACAAGAGAGAGCAATAATTTGTGCACGTAGTTGTGGCTGGCGATTTGTAGCCGAAAATAACTAGTAGTTCTGGAAATCGAAGAGCCTAGAAGTATGCAGCGTAAACTATAAAAGCGGGGCAGGCGAGTAAGAAGTAATTCAGTTTGATTTTAGTTGTCAAGCAGTTGCAATTAAGACGATATCTAGCGAGCAATAGCAGTATTATTTTGAATAGTAGAGTTCCATTGAGCTATCAATCAGTGTGGTTATTAAGCAAGCTATTCGTTGCACAGTTTGAGTGTTATTGTGAAGTACTTTAATAAGGCTGTTTTTCCATTATTCATATTGGAGTTATTTATTCAACAGTTTAGTGATTCGAACTTAGCAGAGGATTGCAAATAAGAGGATTTGCAGAGAAAATCGTTACAATTGGTGTCAGAAGAGGAATTGTTGAATAAATTCCAGAGGACAACAAGGACATGGCAAAGTTTCAGTGAATTGAAGATCCAGCAACTAAAGAAGGAGTTGGAAGCCCGTGGATTGAATACAAGCGGCGTTAAGCTCGAATTTCAGGCACGGCTACGAGAGGCAATGGAATTAGAAGGAATTGACGTGGAAGAGTATGACTTTCATCTTGAAGGCGAGGAAACAACAAAAAGGAAGAGACAGTTACGCAAACAGTTACGAGCACAGACTTGAACATGATTTTGGCTGCAATATCTGCTCAAACATCGACAGTGGCTTCTCAACTGGAATCGCAAAAGACAGATATAACATCTCAACTGGCATCTCAGCTCGAAGAACAGAAGACGTATATGGTATCCCAGATGGAATCACAAGAAACGCGTATGTCAGAAATGTCGACACAGATTACATCGAAGATGGAAAGCACAAGAGGCACGGATGTCCGAAATGTCGGCTCAAATTTCAGCACAGATATCATCGCAGATCTCTGCTCAACTGGAAGAGCAAGAAGGACGTATTTCCTCGAAGTTGGAGGCGCAAGATACAAAAATTTTACAGTTTGAAGAAAAATCGAGGCAGAGGTGGATGCTTTGAGAGGACGTATCGAGCAGTTGCAACTAAATCGCCCAGCAGTTTCAACTAGTAATCCAAAGGTAAAAACACCATCCTTTGACGGGTCTGTTCCTTTCCAGGTCTTTAAGCTACAGTTTGAGAAGACCGCAGCAGTGAACCAATGGAATGCTGAAGATAAAGTTGCAGCTCTGTTCGTGGCACTGAAAGGGCCTGCCGCGGAAATCTTACAGACCATCCCAGAGTACGAGCGGAACCACTACGAAACATTGATGGGCGCTTTAGAGAGACGTTACGGAAGCGAGCATAGGAAACAGATATTCCAAATTGAGTTGCAAAACCGCTACCAAAAAGCAAATGAGACATTGCAGGAGTTTGCTTCAGATATTGAAAGATTGGCTCATCTTGCAAATGCGGACGCACCCGTGGAATACACTGAAGGGTAAAAATCCAGAGCTTCATAAATGGCATACGAGATGTGGAAACGAAGCGGGTTACATATGCGAATCCAAAGCTAACGTTTGCTGAAACGGTATCGCATGCACTGACTCAGGAAACAGCCGCACTTTTGAGTAAGCCAGCGTACAAAGCTCATCGTGTGGAAGTGGAAAAGCCAGACTGGGTAGACGCAATTTTGGAAGCATTGAAGGGTACGCAGCAGAAGAATAATGATGCAGTCAAATGCTTTAAGTGTGGAAAGCCTGGGCATATTGCGCGTTATTGCAACACCAACCCTAACAATTCCAACAATGTGGGTGGTCGTAAACGCAGAGCAGAAGGAGATGAGCAAATCTCCAAGACAAATCAATCGTTAAACTAAAGCGAGTCAGCAGCAAGGGGCGACAGCTGACTCCCTCAATTGAATGCCCCATAATCTCTATCTCACAAATTGGAAGAAGGTCGAGCAATCTTACTGTCGGAGGACATGTGGATGGAAAGGAACGTTTACTGACTGTAGATACGGGTGCATCTCATTCCATCATTCGAGCGGATTTAGTCAACAAGAAGATAAGACCATTGCATGGAGCAATATTGCGTACAGCCACTGGAGAAGATACCCAGGTAATCATTTCACACTTATAAGACACAACTTTTAGCATTTGAGCCCACACTTTAAGATTTCATTAGAACAATTTATTACGAATGACCCCAGCGGGTTAGGGGATCAGAATATACCCGCGGTAGGTATGCCTGTCGTAAGAGGCGACTAAAATACCAGATTCAAGGGGCTGTGTAGCGCAACCCTTCAGGTTGCCAGCGCAATATATTGCTTCTCCAAACCCAATTGTCAACCTCACTCCCCTTATCGCTACAACAACAACAACAACACCCAGGTAATTGGAGAAGTAGAATGTGAAGTAGTAATTGGGAACGTCACGGTACTACACAATTTTATATTGGCAGGTATTGTTGATGAAATCATAATTGGAGTGGACTTCTTAATCAACCAAGGCATCAAATCGATATGCAAAGCAAGACGATGCGATATAAGAACATGGATGTGCCACTTAATTTCGGCTACGAGAGAGGCTACAGCAGTAAACGAGTGCTGGTGGAAGAGAGTCAGCAAATACCACCAAATCAGAAGCAGTCATCTGGGCAAAGGTTGATGGAGATTTTGGGACAAACAAATGTGGGTTGTCGAAGGAGCAAATAAATCAGCACTGAACATACTTGTAGGAAAACCCTGGCAATGACAAAAACAAGATGGACGTATTCCGGTAAGAGTACTCAATGAGTTCAAGTCACCATTCAATTTGACCAAAGGAGCTATTTTGGGAAGATGCCAAGAGGCCGAAGTAGTTATTAACTGTGAACAGCTTCAGGAACACGTTTCATCTAGTAATACTGATCTTTCAAATGATATCACGGCATGGACGCATGGGCTAGAGGAAGCCTATCAGAGTAAGGCAAAACAACTGCTCATAAAATACGCGAACATATTTGACCAGGATGGTTCCAAACCAGGCCCGCACCAATGTTGTGAAACATCAAATTGACACTGGAGATGCGAGGCCGATCCGTCAAGCTCCACGTAGTGTTCCACTGGCGAAGCGGGAAGTTGTGAGTCAAATCATACAAGAAATGAGTGACAGCGGCGTCATCGAACCATCAGCTAGTCCATGGAGCTCACCGGTAGTACTTGTAAGAAGAAGGATGGAAAAATGAGGTTTTGCGTGGACTACCGAAAGTTGAATGACGTTACGAAAAAGGATAGCTATCCATTGCCAAGAATTGACGACACTCTGGACTCTCTATCTGGTACGAAATGGTTTTTCCACACTGGACTTGAAAAGCGGCTACTGGCAAGTTGAGGTGAAGGAGGAAGATAAAGAGAAAACAGCCTTCAGTGTCGGTGATGGTCTTTGGCAATTTACAATGATGCCTTTTGGACTTTGTAATGCACCAGCTACTTTTGAGAGACTCATGGACCAGTACTGAAAGGACTACATTGGAAAACATGCTTGGTGTACCTGGACGACATCATCGTATTGGGCAAGAGTTTTGATGAACATCTTAAAACTTGGAGGAAGTTTTCCAGAGAATAGCTGGCGCTGATCTGAAGTTAAGTCCCAAAAAGTGTACGCTGTTTAAAAAGGAAGTAAATTATTTGGGCCACAAGGTAACGACAGAAGGTGTCTGTACAGCAAATGAAAAGATAGAGGCAGTAAAGGATTGGCCAAGACCACAGAATCTGCATGAATTGAGAAGTTTCCTTGGGCTGTGCACATATTACCGCCGATTTGTACCAAATTTTGCCAGCTTAGCCCATAGTCTCCACGAGCTAACAAGGAAAAATAAAGCTTTTGAATGGAAGAAGGAGCAAGAAGTAGCTTTCCAAACATTGAAAGAGCGGTTGTCCACTGCCCCAATGTTGGCATACCCGATTCCAGGAGCAACGTTTATTCTAGATACAGATGCGAGCGGATATGCTATAGGAGGCGTTTTATCACAACTGGTCGATGGACAAGAGAAGGTAGTTGCATATTACAGCCGTTCAATTGGAAAACCAGAGAGGAACTATTGCGTTACACGGAGAGAGCTGTTGGCATTGGTAGAGTGCATTAAACATTTTCACAAATACCTCTACGGCCAACGATTCCGTGCCAGGACAGATCACGCAGCGTTGAAATGGCTTCTGCAGTTCCGTAATCCGGAAGGACAATTGGCACGGTGGATCGAGCGACTACAAAGCTACGACTTTTCCATTGAGCATCGAAAAGGTAGTACCCATGGAAATGCTGATGCAATGTCACGAAGACCATGTAGTTTGGAATGCAAGCACTGTTCAAAAGCCGAGGCTAAAGAAGACATTATAGATGTCCGGCTAATGAATATAACATGTACAGATGAATGGGACAAGGAACAGCTAAGAAAGTGCCAGCTAGAAGATGCAGATCTGTCACGTGTTATGCAAGGGCTCGAACGAAATGAAAGGCCAAACAGAGAAGAGATGTCAGCAGAGAGTCCCATTGCGAAGTCATATTGGGCACAGTGGAACAGTTTAGAATTGATATCCGGTTGCCTTCATCGACTATGGGGAGAGTGAGGATGGTAAATACAAGAATAAACTGATAGTTGTTCCCAGAAAGAGGATTCCTGACGTGCTCAGCGAGCTGCATAATGGTCCAAGCGGAGGTCATCTTGGAATCACGAAGACGCTCGAGAAGATTAAACAGAGATTCTATTGGGTTGGTTGCCGTCAGTCGGTCACTGAGTGGTTTGCGAACTGCGAGGTTTGCAGTAGAGCGAAAGGGGCCAGAACACGAAGTCATGACCAGATGAAGCAATATAACTCAGGTGCGCCATTTGAAAGGATTGCCATGGATATCGCAAGTCCATTTCCTACTAGCAAACGCGGAAACAAATACGTACTGATGGTTATGGATTATTTCAGTAAATGGCCAGAGGTATACCCAATCCCAAACCAAGAAGCCGAAACAGTAGCAGAAGTGGTTAAAAACGAATGGGTTGCAAGGTATGGTGTACCAATGGAGTTACATTCTGACCAAGGCAGGAATTTCGAATCAGCTGTGTTCCAGGAAATGTGTAAGTCATTGGGCATTCGAAAAACACGGACAACTGCATTGCATCCTCAATCCGATGGTATGGTAGAACGATTCAATAGAACATTGGAGGAGCACTTAAGGAAGTAGTAGACAAGTACCATAAAGAATGGGATACCCGCATACCGTGTTCTTGATGGCTTACCGATCTGCAGTGCATGAGACAACGGACCAAACCCCTGCGAAAGTAATTTTTGGCAATGACCTTAGACTGCCAGCTGATTTGAAGTTTTGGATAGATGCCAATGCAGAGATAAATGTCAGGAAATCCACTAGTGATTTGGAAGAAGAGCTAAGAGAAATACATGATCTGATAAGGCAACGAACAAAGATTATGAGTGACAAGATGAAAGCCAGATATGATAAAGCAATTAATTCAGAAGGTTTTCAGGAAGGAGATTTGGTGCTGTTATACAACCCACAACGTAAAAAAGGTTTGTCCCCGAAATTGCAGTGTAATTGGGAAGGCCCATACAAAGTTGTAAAACGGATCAACGATGTAGTGTACCGCATACAAACCATCGGTAAACCACGAACCAAAATGAAAGTGGTCCATTTGGAAAGGCTGGCAACGTTTAGATCGAGAGATTTATCTGACCGGGACGATCAGACTTAGGTGGAGGGCAGTGTCACGGATATTAGCATCACTAAGTTATCCCATCACTAAGGCGATCTAAGACCACGATAAGCAGTATTTACGTCAATAATCAAATCATGTATACAAATATATAAGGCAGCCGAAATAAGTCACACACTGGTGCATTTACTTATACGCCTATGTATGCGCGAGAGACTGTAAACTACAAACATTCACATCAATAATTCAGTCATTATGTATCTACATAAACTAATAAATAATTGCGTCTACACATATGTACGTATACGAGCAGCGGAGCGGCAATGCACAAACACATGCATATATCTTATATGAGTTGTCACAAGAGAGAGCAATAATTTGTGCACGTAGTTGTGGCTGGCGATTTTGTAGCCGAAAATAACTAGTAAGTTCTGGAAATCGAAGAGCATAGAAGTGTGCAGCGTAAACTATAAAAGCGGGGCAGGCGAGTAAGAAGTAATTCAGTTGATTTGAGTTGTCAAGCAGTTGCAATTAAGACGATATCTAGCGAGCAATAGCAGTATTATTTTGAATAGTAGAGTTTCATTGAGCTATCAATCAGTGTGGTTATTAAGCAAGCTATTCGTTGCACAGTTTGAGTGTTATTGTGAAGTACTTTAATAAAGGCCATTTTTCCATTATTCAATATTGGAGTTATTTATTCAACAGTTTAGTGATTCGAACTTAGCAGAGGATTGCAAATAAGAGGATTTGCAGAGAAAATCGTTACAATATTTTATATATATATTTAGTCGATATTTCGACCTCAATCTGAGGATATTCTCAAGACTGTAAAAAACATTAATCTGAATATATATGTATATGGCCTCGAGCTCGTTAAATATTTAAAATTTATAAATCTAAGGCCGAAAATAATCAGAAGATAATTATGGAAGGGAGAGCACACCGTAACAACAAAAATACGCGGAATATCTACAGAGATATCAAAAGCAAATATGGAATTGAGCCCAAAAAGTGTATAAAACCTTACCAACATGGCACACAACAACTAGCTAAGTTCACGCAGTCAGATGCAGAAAAGTGCAATAATACCGAAATTTATAAGTAATGCTATGAAGAATATATCCAACTTTCTCAACAACAACACCGATGACAAGAAATTACCGAAGAAGATAAGGAATGCAGCGGCATCATATTTGAAAAATGCAGAGAACAAACTTTGAGTATTATAATAAGAAGTAGCATGAACTGCGGAAATTAAAGGAAATGAGGTAAATTCCATAAAAAATAAACTACATCACCAACTTGATACGGAAGATGCGTCCATATTTTTCGACAGTGAAAGACTCCTAATAGATAATCTCACAACAAAAGCTAAGAAGACACAAACTAATAAATTTTAAAGACTCAGAGATTTACAAAAACAATCGCTGAACATTAAATCTATACCTGAGTGGTTTTTAATACCACACAGACAGACTTACCGACAGATATTCAATGGCTTCTCTCTTTAGGGATCAAGTTCTCTTTACCAATGATAAATGGAGAGTTCCCACTATTTAAACTATTTAGTTCAGACCATCCAAGACAAGAAATTGAGAGAAATAACTTTACTTCACTAATAAGGGATCACTTAAAAAAACCGAAAATCAGTGAGCGTGACAGATTTATTTTAGATAGCCTACAATCGGCAAAGATGCTCCTTAAGAAGAACAACGACTTATTGGTTCTGAATGCTGACAAAGGTAATGTTACAGTCTTGATGAAAAAATGAGATTATGAAATGAAGATTCAGCAAATGGTTAATGACATTTCTGTATATCGCATTTTGAAGCTTGACCCTACCAATAAGTTACAAGAAAAAAATAATGAAATTGTTGAGAAATTATTCAAGAATAAAATGATAGATACAAAAGAGAGATATAAACTTTTGAGTAAAATGACTAAGTGCGCCAAGATTATATGGTCTCCCAAAGATCCACAACTGTTAACTCCCCTTCGTACAGTTTATGTAAATATGTTGTTAACGTCCTCAAAAATATTACGAATTCATCAAAATATAATTTCAAATACGCTATTGAATTCAAGAATAAAATAAATGACACGCACATATTTGACGATGAGAGTCTAGTACCATTCGATGTTGTTTCCCTATTTCCCAATATTCCTGTGGATCATGCTTTGGAAATTATATCATCCAAATGGAATCTGATAGAACCCCATACAAATCTGACCAAAGAACTGTTCTTGGGAGTCGTACGTTTTTGTATTAAAGAAAATAGGTATTGTAAAGTCAACAATAAAATATATGAGCAGCGTGTAGGAATGCCGATGGGGTCACCGGCATCGCCGGTCATAGCAAACATAGTAATGGAGGAATTGTTAACAAAATTTGAAGAGGATGCGTCTCAAAAGCCCCGTTTGCTAACAAAATATGTTTACGATCCGTTTGACATTGTGAAAACGAATGCAGTGGAAGAGATGATAAATCTATTAAACAGCTACAATAGAACTATCAAGTTTACATTTGAAATTGAAAAAGATGGATTACTACCATACGCTGGTAGTAAGAAAGCATAATAAGATATCCTTTAATTGGTACAAAAGACCCACTGCATCGGGCAGATTGATCAATTTTTATTCAAAGCACGACAAATCAACCATAGTCAACACAGCGAAAAACTGTATCAAGAGATTTTTATCAATCAGTGATACGATATACCATAGCAAAAATATAGAAATCATTACGAAAATTCTGAAAGACAACGATTTTCCTTTAGGTCTAATAAGAGGCTATATTCACGACCATTTTACAAAAGCTAACACCAATCAAACCTTTAATGATAAAACTAATCACATATATAAGACATTCACGCATGTTCCGGGGCTATCAAATAGAATGAAATATGCCAAAATGTATGACCGCGAGAGATTTAAAATAGCATTTACTTATAATAATACCGTCCAAAAAATATTCAGTAATACAAAAAACAAAATAGAAAAATATGACAAATCCGACGTTATATACCGGATTCCTTGCAAAAATTACGGGTCCTACGTATGCCCTAAGGTATATGTTGGTACAACTAAGTCCAGACTAAAAACAAGGATTTCCGCACATAAATCAAATTTAAAAAATCGCGACCACCCTAATGAAAACAAAACAGCTTTAAGTCAGCATTGCAGAGAAACCGGGTACACTCCAGATTTTGAGAACGTAGCAATAATGCAACAGGAGAAGCATTACAACAAAAGATACACACTTGAGATGTTGTTTATTATTAATGAACCGAGAGAGAAACGAATGAACTACAAAGCAGATACGGAAAAATGCGCGTCGGCATACCGCCAACTGATCAACAGGAGCAACAGGAGAGCACTATGAGAGTTTCGCCTATTATTAGTTAGTTTAATGTATTGCTGTTTGTGTAAAAATTTGTTTACCATTAGTGTGTTATCTTATCTGTCAACTGCCTGACAGGCTGTTCAATATGGCTACTTTTCAGCGTTTTGACAGGCTGTTCAATATGGCGGCGCCTATCTTCAGCGGGTGATAGAAAGAGATACAGAATGAGACAGCGATAGTCATTTACAAATCAGGTGATCCAATCACTTTGGAATTTTGATGTTTATGCAGAAGATATCACAATATTTAATATATATATATATATATATATATATATAATAATATTTGACGCGTCCAACGCTTTTATTTAATTGTCTGATCAATGCCCTAGATATATGACGAGTTTGATGACTAGTACCTAAGACCTACCTAATTATTTTCTAGCTTTTAGTATTATTATTACTTCAAACATTACTTACAGTTTTTCAATAAAACCGTTTAACTAAAGTTTTTTTTTATAATTTTTTTTTCAAGTTTTTAGTCTTTATTTAATTGCTTATTATTTCTCATTCTATTTAGTTCATTTAGTTACTCATTATTACAAGGACTCTTTCCTGACAATTTGTTACAATGCAAGTCCTCAATACATAATCTTTCCAAAGACTTTACTCGACTCTGCGCTACGTATGCTTGTCCCTCCCCAACTCCAAAATATTTTGATGTCACTTCTACCGGACTGTCTTTAATATTTGTTCCAAGTATGAGCCAAATCGGACATCATAGGTGCTTTCTATTCATGTATGTATTATGTGTTCCAAATATGGACCAAATCGGTAGAGAAATGCGATTTTTTTGAATATCTAGATCCTTGCGACACCTTGCGGCGATTTCTTTCACAGGCCGTTTTCTATTCATGTATGTATTATGTGTTCCAAATATGAGCCAAATCGGACCACAAATACGATTTTTTTTAATATCTCGATCCTTGCGCCACCTAGCGGCGATTTTTTTCACAGCAGTTTTCCATTCATGTATGCATTATGTGTTCCAAATATGAGCCAAATCTGACCACAAATACATTTTTTTTAATATCTCCATCCTTGCGTCACTTAGCGGCGATGTTTTTCTTCATTTGGTCACTTTCTATTCATTTATGTATTGTGTGTTCCAAATATGAGCCAAATCGGACCACAAATACGATTTGTTTGAATATATCGATCCCTGCGCCACCTAAAGGCGATTTTTTTCATGGGTCGCTTTCTATTCACAAATACGATTTGTTTGAATATATCGATCCCTGTGCCACCTAACGGCGATTTTTGTTTTTCATGGGTCGCTTTCTATCATGTATGTATTATCGAATCCATTAATCGGACCACAAATACGATTTTTTTTGAATATATCGATCCCTGCGCCACCTAGCGGCGATTTTTTCATAGGTCGCTTTCTACTCATGTATTTATTATGTGTTCCAGATATGAGCCAAATCAGACCACAAAAAACGATTTTTTGAAATATTTCGATCCATGCATTTTTTTCTTATTTTTATTGCATTGTCATCGGGTTCTGAACTATATTCCAAGTTTCAAGCTTGTGGCTTATCGAGGAAGTTACTTAAATTTTAATTACAAAATTCGTTCCGGCCGGCCTGTCAAATCAAGATAAATAAAACCGTTTAAAAACAAATGGTGTTAGGAGTTTTTTCAAAGTTAAAAAAAAATGATAAAAGCTTTAATATAAACTAGAAGACCCGGCAGACGTTGTTCTGCTCTAAATTTGGTCTATCTGCATACATTTTAGTAAGCTTTTTCCGTCTCTGCCCGCCACCCTCTTCTGTTTTTCCTAATCCTTTTATTCACTCCACCCTCAGTTTTTTTCGCTTCATCTATCTCTATTTTCGTCTCATTCTATCTCTTTCTCAGTCTTCTTCTCTCTTCTCTCTCTCTAGTTTTTCTATTCTTGTTCATCCTTATTAAAAGTCCCAGAGGGTGGTATGTATATTGTTCCAGTCCCATTCCGAGTCCCAGCCCCAGTCCTAGTCCTAATCCCAAACCCAGTCCATCTCTGGTCTACTTCCTGGAAAAAAGGATAGTAAATACTAATATAGGCAAATTTATATACCAAATTTCAGGCAAATCGAATAGGACGTAGGTAAATACGTATGTTGGTATTATTAATTCATGTCTTAATTTCGGTTACGCATGCATATTTATCAGTTTTGCTAGGTTGATGCGACTAAATCGAATATTACAATGAAAATTGCTTTAAAGCTCTCAGCAACAGCTTTCGTTTGATATTCACATTACACACAGGGGTATCCGGGTCCACGTTTTCGCCTATATCCCGAGACCTTTTCGATGATAAATTTGCCCTTGAATATATTGGAAAGAAAGTTGCAGTCTATAACCAGTTATTGAATTAAACTATGAATAAAAGTGCATACATATCTGTACACCCCTGTGTGGACAACGAAAGCAGCAATAAAATGCTTTTTCTTGTTCGTTTTTTTTTGTGGATGTTATTTGGCACTGTTGTTCTTCTTAGGTCCAAGGAAAATGTAGTAGCTGGCAACGAAAGCCGCGCAAAATCGTAAAATTACAAAGAAATATCCTTATTTACTTTCAAACGAGCACTTAATTACATCTCTCTTTAAAATCAATATGTTTCGGACAATTTTAATTAACAAATTGTGATACTTTATTACCGGGGACGATCGCTAAAACACGACCAAAACCGTCGGGGGAGGTATTAATAGACTCGTTTTTGCCTCGCTTCCAATAATTCGAATACTTTTTCGTTTTTTGGACTATTGATAACGGGACAAAACGCGTCTTTTCATTTCTCTTTCCACATTTTTGGACGGGTTATTGCAGTCGGCTTCGGTTTTAAACTGTTTTTGGCGGACAACTTTTGAACGGGTAGAAAAACTTAGCACCCGTGTTTGTATTCTTAATACTGGAATAACTACGCGTCCTCAGATACCCCAATTCAAGACTTTTGTATAATTTTCTGTAGGACCCATATAGGTGCACTACATTTTCATACTAAAATCGTTCAAGAAATTTACCATCACAGCAACGCATATCTGATATTCCGCTCCTTTTTTTGTTTCCCCGTGTCGTTTTCCACGACAGCAACCCCGGTAATTTTGACACTTCATTCAGTGTCAAACGCATGTTCCACTGAGTTCCACAATAATTTGATACTGACCGAAGTATCAAACGGCAATGTGTCAGAAAGAGAAACGAATTGTTTCCTTCTCATACATATCATACTTGTAAACCTGTACTATGGTATCTATTCATTGAATATTTACTCTAAAATTACCGATATTAAATTTATCGAGGAAATATTGTAGCTGACATCACGCGACTAAATTACCTTGAAAGTCGGCATAAAGTCATTATGTATTATATTAGTTGCGCTAAACGACGTCATTTGGAAGCACGAATTATATGCTTGTATATTTAAAAAAAAATGCTTCGATTGTCCTGTTGCTCCGGACATCAATGAAATCAAAGGCTCAGGTGGAGCCTGCAATACCGGCAGTTTAATTTTTCCGTTTGCACCACCATACTGAAAATTTTTGTTCATTGTGCCAATGACAACGGATGTGTGTGAACCGTAATCAACTGCGGAATCGTATTCGGGTTTGTTTGTCTACGAACACGAACATTCAAATTGTAACGTTCACTCCTCTCATTAGATCGATTACGAGCAACCGCACTACGCTGCATCCTTAATATATCACTTCTATCACGTTCTTCCTTTCTTCTTCACTTCGAGCGGAACGTAGCCTTGCATTTCGGTCATGTCTGCCTACATTAAAATCGTTCGCGTTGTTCTTCTGAGCGGTTAGACAAACGTCTAGCATTACGATCATTGTTTACTATATAGTTTGGCAGCTTCAGTAGAGGTTATGTTGCGAATAGAGTGGAAGGCAGTAGACTAGGCAGTCGATTGTCATATAATGAAGGAATGGTGTTCGGAGATTTTTCAAAGTTATGATACAAACTTTAATATAAATAAAACTATTGTTTTAATAACAACAAAAACGCCATATATATTCTGTATACATAAATTTGTAAGGATTATCTCACTTTAAAATTGAATGAAATAATCTAAAGTTTTTTTTGAAACTGAGTCGAGAACTGTGCGTGTGAATGTGCGAATTTTCACCGATCAGCTGTTAGTTGCGCTACTTGGTAAAATTTACAATGATTACGATATTGTGTCGTATTGGGGGCATAATTAGTGCTCACTGAAAAATTAACTTTAAACTTGAGAAAAAATAACCAAAAATGTATTATTATCAGCACAAAAACACAATTCACTTTTTATTTATAAAATTTATTTAATACCTGTCAATCACTGAATCCAATGTTTACTATTTTTTTTAAATATTTTTTAATCGATAAATGTATTTTCTAAATTTTCCAATGTGTACTATGTTTTAAAAATATCTCAATCATTGCATTTTCTTTTTAAGTTTCCGCTGGTTCACATGTACATACATACTTATTTTTTAATTAATACGCGAACTAATTGTAATGAGAGAAGAAAAAACGCAAACCCGACGAATTATGCATGACAATTACAATTACTTGTGGTGGGGTGAAGTGTGATGAGGTGAGGTGAGCTACGGTTAAATGTGGTGAGGTGTGGTGAGGTGATGTGGGGTGTGGTGAGGTGAGATGAGGTATCTATCATTAAGCTGAAGACATTGGTGCTTTATCGGTAACCGTATCGGTAACCTTTTAACAGCTGATTCGACCAACCTTATGAGAATCAATGCAATCGATTATTGGTGCCGCTAAAGTCGCAACCGTATCGTAGCCAACCAAATGGGTTTTGGTTTACCGTCGTAACAATAAACATCTGATTACGTTAGGGATACGGATACAGCGATACGACATACGGCACCAATGACTCCAGCTTTAGGAATGTTTCCTTTCAAAGCGCTGACGCATGTTCCAAACGCAAACCAAATTGGCCCAACAATTTAGTAGTTTTGTGGCATACAAAGTACTGAAAACGCAATAAATTTGCGAAATCATGTGGTCATCCCTGGGGCCCTATTCGCTAACTGTGAGTTTTAAAGTGTACACAAGGAATTATGTAAACTTTGAAATTCTGATTCTGTAAAGGAAAACTGTGAAAAAAAATCACTGATAAAAACTTCATGAGTTTTTTTGGCAGCCAGTGTACACTATTGTGACATTCAAAACTCATACGCACTGTTGCAGAATGACTTTTTTGTTTTCATGGCGTTTGATGAATATTTTCTCACTGACATAAGACTTTTACATTCAACGCTCATTCAGCAAAACAATGTGCAAAATAATTTACAGAATCGCATGAAAATTTAACGTGTAAGTTGTGTGTGCAAATGAGTTTCACTGAGTGTACATTTTTCAGTTTTTCACAGTTAGGGAATTGACCCCCAGGTCCACATTTTGGTCGATATCTCTTTAAAAGGTTCACAAATTATTAATACCTTTAATACCCATATCGTATAAAAGCATCCTGGGGTCACCCCTAGTCCACAGTTTGATTGATATTCCGGGAAGTGGTTCTCGTATGAACCCGGTTTCACCTCCTTTTTACAACTGACGTCAATACCTATCATTTGATACCCATATGGTACAAAGATATTCTTTGACCTATATCTCCAAAAGCCAGGGTCGGGTCTCCAGCGCCACCCCGGGTGTCAATTTATGGTAGGAAGGTTTTCCATTAAAGCGCTGACGCATGTTCCAAACACAAACCAAATCGGTTCAGCGGTTTGGTAGTTTGGTGGCGTACAATGTACTGAAAGCGCAGGAAAAATGCGAAATCGTGAGATCTCAGCTTTCCGCATTTTTGGCCGCAAAAACAAACATTTTTGAATTATTTTTATCTATAAATCTTCCACAAAGAAGGTCCAAAAAACTAATTTTTACAGAATGAGATCAGCTTAGCCATTTGGGCAGGCATCGCGGTCGTACGATAGACATTTCATGTTTATATATATAGATCAAAATATTGTTTTAATAACAACAAAAACGCCTTATATATTCTATATACATAAATTCGTAAGGATTATCTCACTTCAAAATTTTAGCTAAATAATCTAAAGTTTTTTTGAAACTGAGTCGAGAACTGTGCGTGTGAATGTGCGAATTTTCACCGATCAGCTGTTAGTTGCACTACTTGGTAAAATTTACAATGATGCTAAGTATCAGTAATGGGCCCTATAGCTTTGTTCAGATTGTCAAATTGGTATTATGCGAATGGCATGGAATAAAAACATAAAAACTTGTTGACCATTATTTGCTTAGTGCAAAGTTAAATTAAACTCCACTATTTCGGCTCAATGGTTTGCTAAGCACCTTAGCTTCTTCAGGAGCGAAACTGAATTTATTTAGTAATGTACATAAAAACTTTATAAGCATAAAAGATATGCGGCGGAGATGTCAGTTGTGTCTTCCTTTTTATTAACAGTTCTTTCTCTATTTTGCATAATTCTTAAGCTGCAAGTATGCCCCGAAGTGTGTCGTACGTACGGCCGTTTGTCGTACGAACCACGTTTGACCGAACCCCAAGCCCGTGGGAATCATGTGTGCGTCTGTGTACATATACATAACATATTTGTGTGTGTATTGTTTACAGCAAAGCACTGTCGCCATTGACCAGTTTGCATGCATGCTTATGCAAACATCAACTTTTGGAATTACAATTTTTCATGGTGCAAATGGCAGAAACAAATACTGAATAAGAATTTCTAGTTCATTTATTTGTAACCTCCAATTTTATATACACCCCTATTCTGCATTCGATTACGTTCCCGTTCTACGCTCCGCTTTAATCGAAGTTGGGTATTCTGCATTACGACGGATCGTAACGAGAAGAGGAAGAGCAAATGATTTTTCGAAATCAGCTGTTTGTACGGAATGTGTGAAAATTAGAACAGCAATGTTAATTGGAGCACACTTTTTGTATGAATACAGATTAATTTTGGAACACTCCTATTCTCCTAAAGGAGTTTTCCTTACACTATTTATGGAGTACCCTTCAAAAAACGTGAGTACTCAATAATGTAAGGAATACTCCTTTGGGAGTATAGGAGTGTTCCAAAACTAATCTGTATTGATACAAAAAATGTGCTCCAATTAACATTGCGATGTGCTAGGAGTATTCCATAGAGTACATACGTGAGAGTACTTTCCAAAGTACTTTCACTGTAGTACTCCATGGAGCACCCACAGAGGATCATACGCCAAAGTGCTAAAGAGGAATTGTGTCGGAAAGAATTATCGGAGTAAATTTAATTTAAAATGAAAGTAAATGGAGAGGGGCAATACAACTTTTATATTTTTACTACGAATATTCTAATGTTATTTAGCATTTGCGTGAATAAAGAAACTAATATTTCTCTATACTATAGTATGTATACATAAAACCAGCGCGCGATTGAATTTTATCAGAGTTGCCATAGTAAAATTTTATTATCAGTTATTTGTATGCAATATTTTACTTTTGGCAACTCTGTTCGATCGTCATCGTGTCGTGATCATGGTCGTTAAAAAACGAGCAATGATCGGCTGATGGTGGTCCGCAAACGCATTGCAAAGGAATATTGTTAGAGTACTCCAACATGAAGAAAATGGAACACGTAATCCAACAATTTTTGCAGGGTATTCGCGTTTTTGAAGGGTTGTTGTACCTATATATATTTTATTACATTTTTCGTTTTCCGTTCCTTCACACGGTATTTCGTATATAATATTGTTGTGTTGTGAAAGGCGGATAGGGCTTTTGTTTTAGTGAAAATACTTTGTAGAGTTCGATTTGATTTATAAGCCAAGCATGTGTTATTTTTGTTGTATGGTATATCAGAACGAAGTTTTCTGTAATTTTGGTATGTAAGTCTCACTGAAGAATTTCTTCGTTTGGCTTGCAGTGTTTGTTGTTGAGAATCTGCTACTTTTGTTTTCTATTTGTGCTATCTTCTGCTGTATAAGATTTTTTATTAGGGTTTGCGGTAATTATTGTTTTTTAAGATCTCACGGATTTTATTTATGTTGACATTCAAAATTGTTTATGGCTAATATTTAGTACTTTTTCGGTTAAGTTGGATGCCGTGTGGACTTTGTATTTGAACGGTTGGGCTGACAGAAAATTTATGAGGCGCACCGATGATGTTGGTTTCGTATACCAATCTAATACTAATTCCTTTTCCATTCTGTGGATTCTTATGTCCAGAAAGGGAATATTGCCGTTCTGCTCTATTTCAGAAGTGAATTTTAGTTTGCTATGGAATTTATTTAATGTGTCTAATATAAAGTTCAAATCAAGTAAGTTTTTTACTAAACAATCTGTTTGCTTAATTCTAACCGAAACTTGTTTTAATAACTTTCTTTTATGTACATTGTTGTTGTGATAAAATTACTTGTTTCTGATAAAAATTACTAAATAAATTCAGTTTCGCTCCTGAAGAAGCTAAGGTGCTTAGCGAAACGTTGAGCCGAAATAGTGGAGTTTAATTTCACTTTGCACTAAGCAATAATGGTCAACAGCTATTTATACTTCTGTTAACACATAATTGACCGGCTATCTTTTATATATAAAACTTGTGTTGCAAGAAAATAATGCCAATGTGTTGGTTGCATTTTGCCTTTGCCATCTCCGTTTTGACAATCCAAACTCCAGTGAATTAAAAAAATAAAATCAGCTGATGTGATTAGCCTCCCATATAGTTGAACAATGTATACAAGGTGCAGCACAGTGACAGCTGATTTGAAGTAGTAATCGATTTACAAAAACATAGTACATGGAAGTTTTATTTATGTCTGTAGGTAGTATGTCGCCGTGCTACCACCTTGTATGGTTCCGCCATGATGACTGCGCATTCACGAGCATTGTAAAGGCCTACAAGTAGGATATGTAGCAGCACGCACATACACAGCCATGCTCACCTGATGAAATGCTTGTTCTTGTTCGTTTTTTTTTGTGGATGCTATTTGGCACTGTTGTACTTCTTAGGTTCAAAAAAGTGTAGTAGCTGCTAGCAAAAACTGCGTAAAATTTTTATTGTAAAATTACAAAGAAATATCCTTATTTACTTTCAAACGAGCACTTAATTACATCTCTCTTTAAAATCCATATGTTTCGGACAATTTTAATAACAAATTGTGATACTTTATTACGGGGACGATTGCTAAAACACGACCAAAACCGTCGGGGGAGGTATTAATAGACGCGTTTTTGCCTCGCTTTCCCACAATTCGAATACTTTTTCTCTTTGGACTATTGATAACAGGACAAAACGCATCTTTTCATTTCTCTTTCCACAGTTTTGGACGTGTTATTGCAGTCGACCTCGGTTTCAAACTGTTTTTCGCGGAGAACTTTTGTACGGGTAGAAAAATTTAGCACTCGTGTTTGTATTCTTAGTGCTGGAATAACTACGCGTCCTCAGATACCCAATTCAAGACTTGTATAATTTTCTGTAGGACCCATATAGGTGCACTACATCTTCATGCTAAATTCGTTCAAAAAAATTTACCATCACAGCAACCCATATCTGATATTCCGCTACTTTTTTTGTGTCCCTGCGTCGCTTTCAACGACACCAACCCCGGTAATTTTGACACTTCGTTCAGTGTGAAACGCATGTTCCACGCAGGTTCCACTGGGTTCCACGCTAGTTTGACACTGACCGAAATGTCAAACTGCAGTGTGTTAGAGAGAGAAAGGAATTGTTTCCTTCTCATACGTATCATACTTGTAAACCTGTACTATGTTCACGAGTTCAAAATGCTTCGTTCTGCACATCTACGTCACAGTTGCCTGCTTGAGCGAAAGAAAGAAAAAAGAAAGAAAAAACAAGAGCTAGAAATGACGTAAAATTGCCCATAAAAAACAGCTGATCTTTTGTTTACATGCGCAATGCGTAATCTTATGTATGTGATTTGTGAGTAGTGGCTATTTACCATTGTTTACTATATAGTTTGGCAGCTAATTCGAGGCTATCATTGTTTACTATATAGTTTGGCAGCTTAAGTAGAGGTTATGTGCGAATAGAGTGGAAGGCAGTGGGACTAGGCAGCGAGTCATATAATGAGGAATGGTGTTCGGAGATTTTTCAAAGTTATGATAAAAGCTTTAATAAATAAAACGATGTTTTAATAACAACAAAAACGCCATATATATTCTGTATACATAATTTGTAAGGATTATCTCACTTTAAAATTTGAATTAAATAATCTAAGTTTTTTTTGAAACTGAGTCGAGAACTGTGCGAGTGAATGTGCGAATTTTTACGATCAGCTGTTAGTTGCGCTACTTGGTAAAAATTTACAAGGAGGCTATGTTGCGAATAGCGTGGAAGGCACTCGCAGGCCGTGAAATAGGCACTCGAAGGAGTGGAATGAAGAAACAATAGGAAGACCAGATTGCATTGAATCAATCATTGCATTAATATTAAAGATAAATTTAGAAAAAATAATTAAATACTGAGTATAAGCAAACATTTCTTTCAATTACTGCAATTAAGGTGTCCTAGATGCTATGTGTCCAAAATTATAACATTTATGTCTGTTTAAAAATTTACTCATTCCCAGATTTCCGTATATGGGCCATTATGATATTTGTGTGTGTTCGTAAATTTGAGCGATCAGCTGTTAGTTGCGCTACTTGGTAAAGTTACAATGCTATTACCAGGCATGCACCTTAACGTTAAGCTAATCGTTTATCAAAAAATTTCCACCGTTTCCGTTGAAACACTTCGAAATATTATCGATAAAGAAATTATCAAGATAAATTGTATCTCGTTTTTACCGAAACGAAACGCTTTCGTTAACGTTAAAAATATTAACAAAAACGTGATACTTTATGTTTGAAATGTGCCATGGTGAAGCCGTGGTGGTACAGCGAGCGGACATACACACACAAACTCCATGTAATTTGTTTGTGTAGTTGTTGGTGGTAATGTCAAAAATACTTTGAGAAATGTTCGTACTGTCAAAATTCATGAGAAAAGTTGCAATCAGCTTGGCTAATGGTTTCACCTTTATGACTCCGCCATCAATCAGCTTTGCCAGCATAGTTTGAATTAATAATCAACATAAACGATTTGATTTCGTTTTGATATGGCAGAAAACGAAACAAAATCATTTCGTTAATTTGACGTTCTTAACGTTAATAAACGAAACGAAATGACTTGTTTCGTTTATTAACGTTAATTATCGTAACGAAATGATATCGGTTCGTTGGTTAAGCATGCCTGCTATTTACCCCTCGTTCCAAAGCGAATGTTCTCTGCATTTGCATTCAGCGAAAATTTTTACAGGTGCACTTGCATGTATATTGTTGTTACATACCTATGGAATGCAGTGGAAATTTGCTGTGCAATGATACAAGATCATGTGAACATGATCGTGAGCTGCCCTTGAAGATACATCTAATAATTTGGCTTATTTTCCATTAGTGCACCATAAAGTGCATCCACACTAAACGTGTCGTGTCGTCCGACTGTCGCTATGTGTGAATGGTGCCATAAGATACAAGGAAGGAATATTTTGTCGCTACGTGTAGCGTCGATTAGTGTGCACGTACTTTAAACAATTCTGAGTAAAATACAATTTTTTTTTGTAATGGATTTTCCTTTTTGATAATAATCACCCCAATAAGGTTATTAAGCCAAAGAGTATATATTTGTTAAGAGGCGTCACTCGATACTTTTGTTGTTGCCAAAGAAGCACCACGACATGGTTTGTCATCTCGAATGTGATTCTCAAGGAAGTTTTGTTTAGTTTTCTTTAACTGCATCCTATATATTTATGCGGTGAAGTGACTTTGCATAATTACGATTTTTGGAAAATAAATAATTAATTAATTTAATACAACACAAATACCCCACGAAAATGTATAGAAGGCGTTTTTATAAATACATCTGACATTTTCTAGAATTGGATTAGGTCCACCTTTTTTTGGAGTTCAGAGTTTTGATAAATTAATGGGTCCGGGGTGCGAACAAAAACTTGAAGACTCTTTAAGATACAAAATTTAGGGTAATTCTTTACTTTAGCTCACAACTACTAAAACTCGTCCAAAAATATCGGGAGAGGTGTCAAAAGACGTGCCTTGGTTCCAGGATCACGAATCCGAAATATCATTTATTTTCGGAGATATTTGCAAACAAACAAAATCGTGAATTTTCATGTGGTTATTGTAATTTTGATGATTTTGTGTACACACAAAAAAACTTAGGGTAAAAGTGTTTTGCGCGGATATAGTTTTGGCTCCAAACCGGTGTTGAACACACCCAGGGTACTTTTTATAAGCGTGCCGCAGGCCGCCAATGCAGACAAGTGTTCTGCGAAAAAATACTATATATCATACCCCGTTTTCGGAGCGCTCCGGGGCCATTTTTCGGTTTTTTGGAAATATCTTTTCACAGAAATAAAATTTTTAATTTCCGCTTTCGGATTCGTGGCCCTGGGATCGTGTCTTTTGACACCTCGTCCGATATTTTGGACGAGTTTTACAGTTGTGAGCTAAAGTAAAGAATTACCAAATTTAGTTTTTCATTATTTTATTAAAGCGTGGTGCTTTAATGAAATATTTTACCAATTCTTTCTTAAAAATATTAAATCACGAATTCTCATTCACCACGAACAGATACTAACACCCCTATTATGAACTCATACGATACACGATAAACGCTTGCAATCTGTTCTACCGTATAATGAAATAAATTCTAGCGTGTGAAACCCGAGCGTTAGCGTTTATCGTGGTATTGTCATACGCTAACTATCGCATAAGCTGTTCAATTTTCTACGCTAGCTATTTTTCCACGATATGTTGGGAACTATTTAAATAGAAGTAAATATAAAATTATTACATAATCCAAAAGAATCCAACTATTGCCTCATTCCTAACACTCTGTTGCAACACCCTGGGCAAGAAACCTTAATGTGGCACAAACCTTCAAAATATTTGGGATGGGTGACCTATTTTTACGGGCGCGCAAACTGCCTTCTATCTCTGTTAAGACATACTCTGGCAACAATTTTGTTTATTTAACTTTTTCTTTACTTTTAGTATGTCAAGTACTAAAGAAGATTGGAAGCATCTCTCAATTTTCTTCTTTTTGTGGGTTCTATGCAAGTTTCGTCAATTTGTTCATTTGAGTTTATATAAAGGTAACAGAGGTTGCATAAAACATTTTATTATTACAGCTTTTAGAAACTTTTGCCACTTTTACGTACAAGACAAATGAATTGTTAGTATTTATGTTTTATTTTGCTATCTGTTTCGTATAGATTCAGAAAAATGTGTAAACTAAACTCTGCCGTCATTCATAATTGAACATCTATTGGGCGTGTGGAAATCGCAATATGAAAGCTGATGTTTTACGATACGCTAGCTAGCGTTTATCGTCTATCGTATGAAATTCATAATAGGGGTGTAATATAAGCTGTGTTTTTTTTTACACGAGTATACGTTTCGTTGACGAGTGAAAAAAAAACGCCTATCCTCGCTTAGATAATGCTTAGGAGACCCATCTAGCGGCTGTAGTTAAACAACTAGCTACAGCAACAGGGTGTACCGAAAAGCGGAGACACAACGCTCTGATGGCCATAGGGTATAACATATAGCTGAATCAGTTGCGATGAATTGTGGACACACATGAATACATAGAATTAGTGTAGAGGGTGAAACAAAGACACATATTTCAGTTACATCTGAGTATAATGCGTATTGAAATTTAGTAGGACAAAATTTATGCGCAGCAATTTCAGAGGTGTATTTAAAGTTTTTCGCTTAGCAGTCCATATAAAGTTTAAGCGTAACGGATATACGCGTGTTAAGAAACACGGCCATAAGTTCGAAATTCTCTTTTGCTTATATTGAACGTCTGGCTCACCCCATTCCGTACTGTATCCACCAACAGTCAGGGTTGCTTTATTATTTTCATGTGATCTGGCAACAATCTGGCGTTTTTAAAAGATGGAGGAATAACGGAAAGAAAGGAGAGCACAAGGCAAGCGGTGGAAAAATAAAATAAATTGGCCGAGAAAAAATAATTTACACGTTTCGAGCATATTGATTTTTTCTCAATTAATATGTAAGTGCAATGGAAAGTTGTTTGTCTAAGTGTTTGCGAAAGTGTTCGAAAAATGCCGTCTTTAATATGTTTAGAAAGATACGCGCCCTAATTTGCATAAAAATTGGTTATATGTATATGTGTCAACCAAAATATGGCACTGGCATAGTTCCCCATTATCCAAATGCATTTATCATATAATAATTTTCTGTTTTCAGGTCTGCTGATCCGTTCAGTTTAAGTGAATTATCAGAATTTCTTGACGATTCTGATGGCCATCGATTGGCACAGTTTATACAGAAGAAAAGTGGTAAAGTGTGGCCCAGTCGCAAGCGAATTTTTAATTCTGAGCCCGAACGGTTTAGTTTAGAGGTGCGTCTAAAGCGTGTCAGTACACCTTGCGTTTCACTAAAGGAATCGGGTGAGAATTACGATAGGGAAAATGATTCTCAACGAGCTCAACCAATTGTACAACCGAATGAAATACAGGAAAAACCAGTCAATACGCCTGAATGTAGTGCTGAAAAGCAAACACACTCCATATTAAAACCAGTTAACTCCGAAGCGGATGGTGTACCCATGACCCAGTTTTACAAGCGAATGAAATTAAAGAAGAGGCAGTTGATTTGCCAGATGGTAGTACTAAGGGATTAACTCACTCCCAATTAGGAAGAGAAAATCCTCAGGCGGTCTGTGACCCAAATACCAGAAACAACACAAGCCTTCCAGTTAGAGATCAAATCAACAATACAGAAGTGGTAGAGCCTGCCTCCCAGACAGCTACGTCACAAACACCACCGAGAATTATGGTATGGTTGGCAGCTGAAAATCAAGCACACACCAACGCTTCGAGAGGAGGAACAAATGCAACAGCCAAATTTGCCACAGCAGGATGAGGAACTAAATCGTTGTGTTAGTCCCGTACCTTTAGCATTGTTACCCGCTACACCACAATCATTGAGACATAAATCACCACGATCCCCCATGTCAAAAACATGCGAAGTGGCGGTGTAAGTAGTGCAGATCGTTTAAGGCGTCATGTTCTAAAGCGTCGATCCGTGTTAGCCCATACCGGTAAAAGAACGTTACTTAAAGAATTTGAAAAGACTGTAACGTCGACAGATTTTGTAAGTATTTTAATATTATACACATTGTTTTTACAAATTATGATGTTTATATTTTAACTACAGCAGCCACCAATATGTAGCACGCCTTTAAGCCACAGGCCAATAGAAAAAGTTCAAAATAATTCACCAACTGCAGCTGAATATGCAAGAGCAGATGTACAACGTCTATCAATCAGTTCTTTGAGCAAACATGATGAAGCATTGATGAAAAATATGATTGGTGACGCGTTAGAGGAGGCAATGAAAAAGTTGCAAAAAATTGATAATACTGAACGAATGCAAATTAGTAAAGCACCCGATAATACAATAAATCAACCGCGAAATATAAAAAACCTACGTCGGAAAACCAAAACAACACCTGTATCAATTAGAAATGAAACCGTTATACCTGACACACAAGATTTGCTGCATAAAGCTCAAGCGCAATCTTCATCGAACGGTCAAGCCGAAACCTCTCATGTTTTGATCACACAGGAACTATTGCAAGAAGTGCAAAATACCCTTAAAGATATCAGAAAAAACGCAAGCACAGCCGTCAAAGATTGTCATACCAGTGAATCAAACTTTTAGACAGCGCGTCGCACCGCTACTAAGGCACAATCTAATATGAAAGAATCTGTACAAAATGGCACGAATATCGAGAATATATTACATGGTACAATTGCACAAAAAAATAGTCTTAATAAGCTGAATGAAACGCTTAGACAATCACGTGCTTCTAGTATATGTTCAGATATTCAGTCTATTGCAGAGATTCGAAATGCTTCCAACTGCGAAAATTCGCATGCTTTTCTAAATCATCCAACATTTACGCATAATAACACAATAAATGCTCGTACTCTATTGACAACGATAGAGCTCTTACAAAACACAATAGCTGTCACTCCTTCGCAAATAATACCGCTAACAATAATGATGTACGAGAAACTTTCCAAGGAGGACACATACAACATGCGTGTCTACAACATTCTATTGTACAGGATCCAACAGTGGCAAAGCAAATCCAGCATGAATGTTTAGCCCTCAACATTCAATGGTACAAGGTTCGGCAGTGTCAGTGCAAGCCAAGGTACCAGAGGATATTAATGCTCGCAAGAATCGGCAGCAAAGCTTTTCAAGACACAATAGCATAAACTCTGCCGATGTTGTTAAAACGTTCAACAGAGAACACGCGCAGTATGAGTGCCGAACTGTCGATTGTTCAGTAGTGCAAGATCCGACAGAGCAAGTAGAAGCCAATGTTTCCAAAGCTTTTATTAGTGGAATAAATCACGAAGAAAAGTCTACTACAAAGGGAAATAACAGCTATGTCACCAAAGCGCCTGATACGTGCATGGAAATACACACAGATTGAATGCTGCACTGGTTGTGCTAGGCAACCAGAAGTACAGATTCCAAGAGTAGACACCGGTTCTCGCGATAATTTGGCAAGACATACCAGCATTCATGCTAACCCATTATCTAAGACATTCGGGCAATGCCATAATCCTGACCATTCAGTAATTCAAGATACAGCCAAAGCACCATGTTCAAGTCGGAAATCTATAGGTTTCATAGATAACCCAACTGTTTCTTCCGCTTCAATCGTAAATAATCAAAGCTTAACAAAGGCTGCGTCTGAGCGTCTCAGGCGCTCCATTTTAAAAACAAAACCATGTCACACGTTAAACACACCAAAAATGCAACTATAAATGAAAATATGGAAATAGCTAATTCATCACTCATTACAGAAGATGAGGATGTTGACGAGAGCCATAGACACCATTGCTAAAAGACGAGTTACGCGTAAGAGCGGTCCGCTTAATCTTGCAACTGAAAGACGTAAGCCGGTTACACGCAGCAGACGCAAATGCAAGGGTACTTTACCGTTATCAAACGCGGTTGAATCGCCTACAATTACTTCAGACACCGATGCCGAGTCTGGCCTACCACCAGCACATCCCCTTAACTTACATCATGATAGGCGTGGCGAGTATATGTCGCAAAAACAGTCAAAGCGACCCCTAAATAAAGCACCAAATACACCGAAAAATGGTGAACAATTTGCAGAAGAACTTAAAGCACATTTGGCACGTCTAACAAATCTTGAAATACTTGATTTGCGTAAGCGTAATTCAATTAGTGAGGCATTAGTGGCACCAACAAGTTTGCAAAAATCTGTTACAAAAGTAGACAGTACTTTGAAACATAAATTGCAAATTGAGGAACAAATTCAATTGGAAATTTTGCGTCGAGAGCTATTAGGAGAAGCGGAGGGTTTACATGAAATACTGGCACAGAATCCAGAGTCGTACAATGTGGAAAGCGTTGCTCCGAATGTAAGTGATACTGGAATTCTTGAAGAACTTATTGAATTACCGTCGGCTCCAGATGTCTTTAAGGATAATAATGGTATGGCAACAAGCCAGCAAGAACAAATGCTTGCCAATTTAACGTCTAGTATGCGGACATATAATTCTTCATTGATTGATGACAATACAGAGCGTGTAACATTTATTCAGCCAAATAATAGTGTACAAACTAGCGTTCACTATCACGAAAAAAGAAATCTAAAGATTTGGTAAGTGAAATAAAATTATTAATAATTGTGATTTTTGGCGACCTCTTATTAATTACTTATTTTGTTTAAAGCTGGCTTCAGGTCAAATTGAGTAAAACACAATATGTTTTAAGTTTTACTACCAATATATTTCGGCTACTCTTCCGGTAACCGTCTTCAGGGCGTAAATTGCATTTATTTACACGTCTGCTCTGTCTGACGTGGAGCTGTGTAGCGGAAGAGTAGCCGAAATATATTGGTAGTAAAATTTAAACATATTGTGTTTTACTCAATTTGACCTGAAGCCAGCTTTAAACAAATAAGTAAAATTATTAATAAAATTAGTTTGGATTGTACTTAGTTTCGGACATGACGTTTAAAAGTCATATATCAGAAAGTATTTATATTAAGCTTGTATATACAGAGTACAAATAGAGAACTGATTTGGTCTTCAATGTTTTGTTAATTTTCGATTACGATATAATGCTTTCTTTCTCTCCGATTTCCTAAAGTATTTAAAATTAGCAGTATTAAAGCAAAATTCACAGCAATGGAACGAAATTTAAAAATTTTACATCAAAGTTTTCAACTTTTTACTAGTCTTTAAAAATTATCTGATTATGCAGTTTTGAAGATCATTCAATTTTCCCATAGCGATATAGATTTCGAGACGCCATCGATTACCGTTAAATTTTAGAACTTGGTTTTGCCGAGGTTGTTGTTCATCATCTTTTTATACAATGGACCTTACACGAAAAAGTGTGACTGAAAATATACATTTCTTTTTTGCACCGCAATAATTTTTTACGTGTTTATTGTATAAAAAAGTGAGCAACATAAAAAATACAGACAATTTTATAACGTACTAGCAGACCCGACAGACGTTGTTCTGCCCTAAATTTGGTCTACCTGCTGACATTTTAATAAGCTTTTTCCGTCTAACTCTGCCCTCGCCTCTCTACACTTTTTCCCAATCTTTGTATTCACTCCTCCCTCCGTATTTTTCGTTTCATCTATCTGCATCTTCGTCTCATTCTATCTCTTTCTCAGTCTCCTTCTCTCTTTTCTCTTCTCTCAAGTTTTTCTCATTCTTCTTCATATCTTATTACCAGTCCCAGAGGTGGTATGTATTTTGTTACAGTCTAATTCCGAGTCTCAGTAGTCCCAGGTCCACTCCGAGTCTCAGTCTCACTCCGAGTCTCAGTCTCACTCCGAGTCCTAGTCCTAACCCCAGTCCCAGTAAGTACTAATATAGGCAAATTTATATATCAAATTTCAGACAAATCGAATAGGACGTACGTAAATAGGTATGTATTATTAATTCATGTCTTTATTTCAGCTTCGCATGCATATTTATCAGTTTTGTCTGGTTGATGCGATTAATCGAATATCACAATGAAAATTACTTTAAAGCTCTCAGCAACAGCTTTCATTTCATATCCAAAATACACTTTCTAGGGGTATCCGGGTCCATGTTTTGGCCTATATCTCGAGACCCTAGTCATCCAGCCGTGTAAAACTTACTCTGTACTAAAGTATACAGCAACAGCTTCAATTTGATACCCATAATGTAAAAACACATTCTAGTGTATCCGGGTCCATGTTTTGGCCTATATCTCGAGACCCTAGTCACCCAGCATAAAACTTACTCTGTACTAAAGCACACATCAACAGCTTGAATTGATACCCATAATGTAAAAACACATTCTAGGTGTATCCGGGTCCATGTTTTGGCCTATATCTCGAGACCCTAGTCACCCAGTGGTGTAAAACTTACTCTGTACTAAAGCACACATCAACAGCTTGAATTTGATACCCATAATGTAAAAACACATTCTAGGTGTATCCGGGTCCACGTTTTGGCCTATATCTCGAGACCCTAGTCACCCAGCATAAAACTTACTCTGTACTAAAGCATACATCAACAGCTTCAATTTATTTATTTATTTTATTTATTTATTTAACAGTCATTAAATTAAACAATTAAACAGACCAAATATACCAACACTTAATTCACAGATGTAATACACGATATAAACAACATAAGCAGTCATCAATTTTAAAGAAATATTTAAACAGTATTTAATTAAACGCGTGACAATTTCAATTAAACTTAGAAGTAAGCATAAAGTTAAAATGTTGTAAATGTGTTAAAATGTACTCATGAGGAGCTATTAAAATAATAATTTATGAAAATTGATCAATAGATGCAGCAAATTAATAGTAGGTAAAATATATACAGAACTAGCAGACCTGGCAGACGTTGTTCTGCCCTAAATTTGGCCTATCTACATTTTTTAATTAGCTAGTCTTTTGACCGTTACTAACTCTGCTCTCCTCCCCCACCCCTCTTCACTTTTTCCTGATCCTTTTATTCACTCCTCCTTCCGTCTTTTTCGCTTCATCTATCTCCATATTCGTCTCATTCTATTTCTTTCTCAGTATCCTTCTACTTCTCTCTTTTTCTCTTCTCTCACCTTCTTCTCATTGTTCTTCATCCCTTATTGCCTGTCCCAGAGGGTGGTATGTATTTTGTTCCAGTCCCAGTCCCTACTCCGAGTCTCAGTCCCGGTCCTAGTTCTAGTCCCAGTCCCAGTCCGTCTCTGGTTAACTTCCCGGAAAAAGAGGATCGTAAATACTAATATAGGCAAATTTATATACCAAATTTTCAAATTTTGAATTTTTTCTAAAAAAAAATCATAACTCAAGAATGGCTAAACCGATTTGGGATTTCAAAATCAACCAAACATCATCTCTCCTTCCTGTATCTTTCCTAAAAATTGCATGGCAATCTTTCTATCCGTTCTCGAGTTATGGAGTGACAATCAAAATGTATACTTCTTTTTATATATATAGAATAGAATTTATACAGAATTTCATTACATACATATAAAAATAATGATCACAACGCAATTTTGCCAACAAGTTTCAAGTAACTGGTACTTCATATTTGAAACAGAGGGTTGAACAGTATTATCACGGTTTAGCGTTCTTTGCTTCATTTCGAATTACAAATTTAATGAAGTTAAAAGGTATTTTTTAATACCAAGAAACGAGTCGCAGACGTCTAAATTTTTACAGTGTTTATTAAAATCACGACATAAACAGCGAAGTGGTTCGTGCATTTCATAATTCGACCTGCATGTAGCTACAAAAATTGATTGAAAATGTCTAGATGGCCTAATAGGAAACGTTAAAATTAATTTCACAAAGCAAAAAATGGACTATTTATTGACCCTCTTATTAGTTTTACAATAAATAAGACACCAAGCATCTCCCTGCGGCTCTGCAATGTGGGCAACTGTATTAGTTTTAACCGGCTGCAATAGGGGGAAGATTTTTAGAAGGATCCCATGGTAAGTGTTTTAAAGCGAAAAGCAAAAATTGTTTCTGGACCGATTCCAGCTTGATGAACCTGATAACGCGGATTCCAAATTATTGAAGCGTATTCCAAAGTAGGCCTGACCAATGATATAAAAAGAGTTTTTGTAACGTATGGGTCATTGAATTCTTTAGACCAACGTTTAACGAAAGCCAAAGTACCTTTAGCGCTATTCACGCAAGATTCAATATGAAGTTTAAAATCGAGTTTGGGTCCATATCCATAATGTAAAAACACATCCTAGTGTTACCCTGATCCACGTTTTGGCCCATATCTCGAGACCCTAGTCACCCAGGGTATGAAAATTACCCTCTACTAAAGCACTCATCAACAGCTTTTATTTGATATCAATATTCTATACACATTCTAGGGGTACGGTCCACGTTTGGCCTATATCTCGAGACCCTAGTCACCCAGGGGTATGAAAATTACCCTCCTGGGATTCAAGGGGTTGTGTAGCGCAATATATAGCTTCTCCAACCCCATTGTCAACCTCACCTTCGAGCGGCGAATCCCGTTTCACTAACAGACGAGGCTCTGCGACCCCAAGCTCCTCATGGAACTTGGGGGTGGGGAGGGAGAGGGATGGCTGAAGGTTTAATGTGGCCATATAAATCGTTCCCGAGATGGTCGGGCCAGCACCTTAATGGTGCTGTGTTACCGGAGCGTATCGGATCTGTATCCGACAAAGGACCATCACATCGATAACACTCCCCAAAAGCCTTCGGGGAGTAACTAATCGCTACAACAACAACAAACAAAATTACCCTCTACTAAAGCACTCAACGGCTTTCATTTGGTACCCGGGTCCACGTTTTGGCCTATATATCGAGAACCTGTGCGTCTATCCTGAATTTTCTTTGGTGTAAACCTGGGGGAGCCCGAGACCTTTCCAACGAATGCAAAACCGTGAAAATCGGTTGGTGCGTTCTGGAGTTATAGCGTCAGGAAGGAAAACCCGACTTATTTTTGGATTATCGATAAAAGCGGATGAGAATATACCCGCGGTAGGTATGCCTGTCGTAAGAGGCGACTGAAATACCCAAATGATTCAAGGGGTTGTGTAGCGCAACCTTTTCAATGGGTTGCCAGCGTAATTTATAGCTTCTCCAACCCAATTGTCAACCTCACCTACCCGTGGGCGAATCCTGATTCTTTAGCAGCCGAGGTTCTGGCGCCTCAAGTTCCATGGAACTAGGCCTCACCCCCAGAAGGTTCCATGTGTACATATCGGACTTGTACCTTAATTGTGCTTCTTACCGGAAACGTACAGGATTTATCTCCCGCAAGAGACAATTAATATGATACCTTCCCTAAAACCCTGGGGGAGTTTGTCAATCGCTACAGCAACAACAACAGCCGTTTTTATAGATAATAAGGCACACTTGCAGAACGGCGGAGTTATCTTTTTAACGTACATAATACTTACAAAATATGGCTTAACTCTATAGATTGCAAAGGTCCTTTTTCTTCATTTTTTAGCCTGAAATAACGAAAAAATACATGGATATACAAAAGCGCGTAAAAAAAACGTGAACAATTAAACGTATCGAAACGCTCATTATATTCTAAAGGTGACTCCACAGGGGAAAATGAT
Organism: Eurosta solidaginis; assembly: GCA_029619165.1. Taxonomy (NCBI): domain Eukaryota; kingdom Metazoa; phylum Arthropoda; class Insecta; order Diptera; family Tephritidae; genus Eurosta; species Eurosta solidaginis. The sequence goes on along the minus strand of JARSSU010020167.1, from coordinate 28,138 downwards.
GAAAACGAATGGAATACATCATCAGAGAAGGATAATTTCTCTCAGACCACTGCAACAATACAGCCAATACCACCACCGCCCGATTTTACACCTACAAGGCCACTATCCAACTTGCATATACCATCGCCACCACCGCCAGTGATTGCAACGTCGTCGCGCAAAAGTGGTGATCCATTACCAGTGCCATCGCCAACATCAGCTGGTAAATAATTCTTCAAAACGGTTCCAGTTGTCATTTCACCGACATTAAGTAGAGAAGAATCACTCCCGCCACCACCTCACAATTCTCTTCAACGACACCGAACAGAGAGACACCATTACCGGCACCATCTCCAACATCACCTTTGGGGTGTATGTATTACCGCCAGGGCCATTTTTGGATCATTGCAATAATACATCTCCGAAAAGTGTTAACGCCACACGACGGCCGTCCATCAAACCTTCAAGTTCAAACCCAAGCTGCTTGCTGCCAAACGGATGATGAACTATTCAAAAAACCAATAATGCCTGCACCTCGTGGACGTCCACGAAAGAGAAAGCTTCCGAACGCACTGAAGCATCAAATCGTCAAGTTGAAAGTAGTGACACAGAATCCGCAGTTGGTGATGAAGGTGAGAACACTTAATAATTATTCAACGTAACATTTGTTAAACATTGCAGTTTTTATACGATTTCGATTTACAGGTGTGCGCCGATCCAAGCGAGGGCTAGTACCAAGGAAAGAAAGCTTTTTATGTGGTACACCGAATGGACCACCATTATTTTATTCATTGATGGCAGCTGCCGAGCAGCGTTCAGCTAAAGCTAGACTAAAACGCTTAGAAAAAACAAGAATATCAGCAAGCTTAAACAACAATATTTCAGTTCCAATTGCTTCAAGCACTGTAAAAAAAGTAGCAAAAAAGAAAATATGTAGGCCTTCAAAGAAAAGTACAGTTAGCGAGGAACATGGTCACTCTTTTAGCTCATTAGGTGAAACGAATACAGCATCAGGAACGGTATGCAGTGCAAGTACGAATTATAACGCAGTCATCTCGAAGCTGCATCCAATCGAAGAAAATGCCAAGGAATCTGAAGACATAGCGTTTATGACAGAGAAGGCAGGTGTAGTAAATGTGGCACAACCGTCAAGAGAGAGCGAAGCACCCGCGGCGATCAGTCCACAAAATATGGCAGTAAACAATAATGAAAGTGACACTCAGATAACGAAGAAAAAAAAAGCAAAAGCGTAAATTAAGTAAGGCAACTGCAAAAGGCAAATGCAAAGACATGACACATAAAGAACTCAACGAAATGTTTGATCAACTGAAAATGGTGATAGTGACGCTCCTGAGGGTAGCACACAAAAGGGAACTAAGGAAGCAAAACACGATGAAGCAACTTGTTCGGGGTCAAAAGCTAAAGTAGGTCGGAAAATAAAACTCGCGTACGTAACGCAAAATCAAAAAAATATATCACAGATATTTCATCAGCACCTGGCACAGTTTCAAAGAATCAAAGTCAAATGGCACTCATTAGCAATCAATCTGGGGTGACTACCCAAGCTGAAGCAATAAACGAAGCGGCAATTGGTTCTAAGTCAAAACCTAAGGCAGATGAGAAGAATAAAAACAAAGTAGCCAAATAAAGACCACAGAAGCACAATTACCTACGCAGCAAAACACTTCATCAAATGCGAATACAACGAGTGCCACAAATCGAGCAGGAATATTAGAACGAAGTCGCTGTAATGGGCCTCCGCCTCCCGCTCGGTCGAAACTGAATGAAATGTTTGATCAACTAAAAAATGCTGCCAACTATAAGCCACCTTGTGATGAATCATCATCATCATCAACTTCAAGCACTACTCAAACACGAAATTTACGTGTGCGTCTGCGCCGTACACCTTTACGCAATGTAGGAACAAGCAGGCCAGCAGAATTAGATCCTTCAACATCATCGACTTCTTCAACCCGCACACAGAATGCTGCCCAAAAAGAATTATATAAATGGCTTAGGAATGTATCATATTCAGCGGAAACCACCAACACTCCTGATATGTGCATTTTTAGGGAAATGCGTACTTGTGAGTAAATTTCTTTCATACATATTTGAAGATATGCTGGAGACCACATTCATGCACGTCTTCATTTCTTATAATGATTTTAAAAATTTTAAGTCATGTATTGACTATTTATTAATTTTTAGCATCTGCTGGTAATCTGTACTTTACTGATTTGCAAGGTGTTGATTATGCTTTTTACGATACAGATGATACAGCTTCCTTGGGTTTATTTACGCTTCCAACCGTTGCAATATAAATCATCAAAGCGGGCAAAACATAATAATTTGGTAAGTATTAATTATAATACATGCATTTTTTTTTATCAAGTTTCGAAAACAAGCTGAACGTCTCGTATAGTTGTTGTTGTTGTTGTGTAGCAATGCTCGCCCCACCTAATAGCCGCGACCGATCACAAATTGTCATCAATATCCTCTAACGGGAGTCCAAGGAAACTTGCCGTTTCAACAGGGGTGGACCATAAGGAAAGGGGTGTTAGAGGCGTTGGTTCCACATTACAATTAAAGAGATGGTTGGTGTCATGTGGGGACACATTGCAAGCAGGGCATACATTTTGTATGTCGGGGTTGATTCTGGATAGGTAAGAGTTTAACCTGTTACAGTATCCAGAACGAAGTTGAGCAAGAGTGACACGCGTTTCCCTGGGGAGTATGCGTTCCTCTTCTGCAAGTTCTGGATATTTTTCTTCAAGTACTGGATTCACCGGGCAATTCCCGACATAAAGGTCCGACGCCTGTCTATGGAGTTCACCAAGGACCTGCTTGTGTTTTTCCGCTTCATACGGCTGGGTTCTCAGGTGCCGTATTTCCTCAAAATGCTTACGGAGATGACTCCTTAGGCCCCTAGGCGGTGCTGGTTCGTCAATCAGATGTCTGTTGGGATGCCCAGGTTTCTGGGTATTCAACAGAAACTGTTTGGTCAGCATCTCATTTCTCTCCCTGATGGGGAGTATTCTCGCCTCATTATGCAGATGGTGTTCTGGGGACATAAGAAGACAGCCCGTGGCGATTCTGAGAGCAGTGTTTTGGCAGGCCTGTAGTTTCTTCCAGTGGGTGGTTTTTTAGGCTTGGCGACCATATGGGTGACGCGTAGCACGTAATCGGCTGGCTAATTGCTTTGTATGTGGTCAAGAGCGTTTCTTTATCTTTTCCCCAGGTACTGCCAGCAAGGGATTTGAGGATTTTATTACGGCTCTGAATTCTTGGAACAATTGCGGTTACGTGCGCACCAAAATGTAGATCCTGATCAAACGTCACACCCAAGATTTTGTGGTGTAGGACAGTCGGTAGCGTAGTGCCATCGACGTGGATGTTCAATATGGTCGACATTTGGGGCGTCCATGTTGTAAACAAGGTCGCGGAAGATTTAGTCGGTGACAATGCCAGGTTTCGCGAGGCGAAAAAACTGGAGAGATCAGGGAGATAGCCGTTTATTTTATTGCATAGCTCGTCGATCTTTGGGCCTGGGCCTGTGGCCATTATTATGCAGTCATCGGCGTAGGAAACGATTGTGACTCCTTCCGGTGGTGAAGGTAGCTTAGATATGTAGAAATTAAACAAAAGCGGGGATAGGACACCACCCTGTGGCACCCCTTGTTTAATTCTCCTTTGTTTTGATGTTTCGTTTCTGAATTGCACCGATGCCTGCCGACCACCCAGATAATTTGCGGTCCACCTTTTAAGACATGGGGGAAGGGTGGACCCTTCCAGGTCTTGCAGTAACGAGCCATGTTGACCGTATCAAAAGCTTTTGATAGGTCTAACGCTACGAGTACTGTTCTATGGTGGGGATATTGATTCAAACCGCAATTTATCTGGGTGCTAATGACATTTAGCGCGGAGGTAGTGCTATGGAGTTTTCTGAAGCCATGCTGATGAGGGGCTAGCTGCAAATGTGCTTGGAAATAAGGGAGTAAAATGGCTTCAAGCGTCTTTGCCACTGGCGATAGGAGAGATATCGGACGATATGACCCACCTACGTTAGCTGGTTTCCCAGGCTTTAGTAGCGGGACCACCTTGGCCATTTTCCATTTCTCGGGTATGACAAAGGTGGAAAGAGACAGGTTGAAGACATGCGCTAAATATTTGAAACCCTCTTTCCCTAGGTTTTTAAGCATCGGCATGGCTATGCCGTCTGGGCCCACTGCTTTGGATGGTTTAGCGCGACCAATGGCGTCCTCAACCTCTCTAGCGGTGATGGTAATTGGTGCCGCGCTGAGTTTGTGTTTATGCGCGTGCCTATTGGCTCTCCGTCTATCTTTGTCGACCGTAGGGTGCATTATATATTGTCGGCAGAAAGCGCTCGCGCATTTTTTCGCATCCGACAGCACCTTATCGCCAAAGGCGATGGGAACTTTGTCTTTGTGCTTAGTCGGATTCGATAGGGACTTTACGGTGGACCAAAGTTTACCTACACCGGTAGAGAGGTTACAACCTCTTAGGTGCTCTACCCATTTCGCCCGCATGTGTTCGTCCACAGCAATCTGATGCGTTGGTTTATATCCCTTATTTGAGGGGTCGCCTGGATCAAGCTGTCTTATAAGGTCGCGTTCCCTCGCTAAGCTCGCGGCCTCCGCCGGGAAGTGGGGCCGGATTTCGGGAATTCTCCCGGCGGGAATGAAATGTGCCGAGGCGGATTCAATGACCTTACGGAAGGCACGCTCCCCTTGGCGGGCATCAGTCGGGATAGGGAGGGCAGCAAAGCTGACTGTCTGTTGCAGATTTATATTCTTCCCACTTTCCTTTTTTGAAGTTTATGAAAGTGCGTTTTTCGGTGACGATGAAGTCGGCGGTACGCTCGAACGAAATAAGTATGGGCAGGTGGTCGGATGCCAATGTTACCATCGGCTGCCAGTTGACGCAGTTTACGAGTTCTGCGCTTACGATTGAGATATCTGGCGAGCTATGACAGCTTCCTACCATACGTGTGGGGGCGTCTCCGTTCATTGTGCAGAAAGTCATTTCGTCTATTTGATCCGCCAACATCTCACCCCTACTGTCCGCCCGCAAGTTTGAATGCCATAGGTCGTGATGGGCATTGAAATCGCCTAAGATAATGCGATTGTTGCCAGTGAGTAAGGCCTCGATATTAGGGCGGTATCCACTGGGGCAACAGGTGACAGGAGGGATGTAGATGTTGATGATTTCTAGATTTGCATCGCCTGACCGGACAGATAGGCCTTGACGTTCTAAGACATTGTCACTGCGGTCGATGCCAGGATCAAATATATGATATTGCACAGAGTGGTGTATAATAAACGCGAGGCCGCCTCCATTTCCGCTCTCGCGGTCTTTCCTGTGGACATTATAACCAGAGCAGGTCTGCAATGCAGATCTTGCTGTGAGTTTAGTCTCTTGAATCGCAGCAATGCGGATGTTGTGCCGCTTCATGAAATCGACTATCTCCGTAATCTTCCCAGTTAGTCCATTACAGTTGAACTGCAGAATTCTGAAGTGCATGAGGGGTGACGCCGCCACTCTGGGGGTAAGTGAGGGGTGACTACGCCTAGGTTGTGGAAGGCCAGGACGCAATTGCTGTTGTGGCCTTGGGACTGGGCGCCCTTGGGCAAGCATTGGGGTACCCGGATGATTTGGGTTTGCGACCTGGCAACATGGCGCGATGAAACCCGTCGAGGGGTTTGCCGTCGCGGAGACCAGAACATCTAGGAAAGTGGCACCACCCAAGGCAGGAGCTGCATTGAGCGGATGTCGCAAACCTATATATTCTGTGCTGGCAGACGGTGCAAACGGAGGCAGGGACTAAGAGTCTGTTTCCCTGACCTGCACGATTGCTGCCAGAAAAGAGGGGGGAAAAGAAGACGGGGGCAGGGGCTGATGCTCAGCATTGCTACCAGCTCTACTACGAAGGTAGTAGTTATGAGTGGTATCAGCTGTTTGAGTTGTTGGCGCCGTGGGGCGCGAGCAGCAGCGGGTACTTGTGGCTTGCTGAGCAGCGAAGCTGCTGGAAGGTAGTGGGGATACGCTTAGGCGTAGACTACGGGACGCCCTTGGGCGTGAGCAGCAAGGAGCCACAAAAGATTTATAAAAGTTACGTGGACGTCGGGTTTTGGGATCAAGCCCAGAACAACCTGTCCGATGCAACCATATGTTGCACGAGACACACTGAACAGAGTATGACCGTCCTAAAAAGATTCTTTTCTGGCAGATGCAGCAAAACCATTTCTCATGACCGGGGTCAGGAGACGGACCCGGATTGGGTTCGATACCTTCCCGGAGTAAGAGAATATGTAGCATCCTGCTGCAAGGAGCTGCTGGGAGGATGACAATTTGTGGGAGGGACGAAACAAATTAAATGGGGTCACACTGAAATGACAGTCCTTGGTCGGGAAAAATCCCGAGTCGCTCCGGTACATAGAACCGACTGCCTTAAGAGACGCTAATGAAAGTTTTAGCGTTTGCTGAGCCATGTGTAACCTCTTTTTTAGAGGATATTATTTCTCAAATCAAATCGGTTTTGTAATACTTAATTATTTTTATTGCAGCACTTCGTTGTACTTGCGGGTACATTCCGCTTTGGCACTGAAAATGAAAATGGAATATTCGGTATCGGCGATATGGTAGCCATCAATATCGGTGAGTAGATGTTGTGTTATTATATTCGATTTTTTAAGGTGTTAACAGCGGTTTAATTATCTCGTTCTTTAGGCCAGCGATACAACATAACGAATATGGAAAAAGACATCGGCATACTAATGGTCATTAAGAAGTAATTGTTATATATAAAGAATAGATATTAAAAAAATTAAATATTTTCTCATGAACATACAATTTATTTGTAGTTAGTATGTATGGTTTCTACAAACCACAAAGTTTCTATTATCGTTTATCGTCAGTAAATACTCGTATATTTTGATTACAAAATAAAAAAACAAACACGTTAATGCTGTAAAGGCTATCAACAGATCCCAACTATGGCATAATTCAGAATATTAATTAATTTATTCCCCTTTTCGCAATTGTCGATTGTTGATTTAAGTGACTGTACACTCTGTAGAGTCGTTTGTAAAGGATGATTGTAAACGAAATTATTTGATTGCATGTCAATCCCACAGAGATCGCGACAATCGTGTTAAGGGCGAAAATATTCTATATTTCATAAATAATTATCTTAGTTTCTATGTTTCATAGTTATAAAAATGAAGAAACTTTAATTATATTTTTTAATATTATAAACTTTTGTAGTTAGTGTTGTAAATAAAATATATAATTTAGTTTTCTTTTGTTTGCATACAATATGATAAGGAACACCTCTAATGTTTGATTCATGGTTCAACTAAATGGTTGGCTCATCTCTACAGCAACGACATACTGTAACGAATTTAGTGAAACTCCGCTTATTTTACACCTACTAACGTTCGTATCGCTAAAATGTTGAATAAATAACTCTAGTATTCAATAATGCAAAATGGCCTTTATTAAAGTACTTCCAATAACACTGATACTTCACAACCAATAGCTTGCTTAAATCAAACTGATTCATGATTGCTCAGCTTGCGCTCTTTTATACTCTTCGGTTTCCTCGTTCGAATACTTCTAGGCGTTTCTTCTTCTAGAATTTACTACTTAGTTACCAGCTATAAAATTACGAGCTTCAAACTACAGATGCACCTTTATAGCTTCTCGCATAGCAATATGCGCGTGTTTATGTGAGTAATGATTGCATACTTTTGTGAGTTATCTCAGATATATACAAGTCGGATCTGTCAATAAGTTTAGAGTATTGGGACATACTTTGATGAAGTGACGCGCACTGTTTCATAAAACACTTGTTGTAAGTTTACATACTAAAAATTAGTAGGCGAGAAAAACATTAATGAAAATATTTGAGTAGTAAAAAAATATGAGACAGAGTAAAAATTATTATTGATTTTTTAAATATAAACGAGCTCTAGGCCAAATATTTGTATATTCTTAATAAAACACAATACGTGAAATTTTGATATACAATTATATTATTTAATTTGTCGATATTGTATTTTATGATTTTAATATGTATGTTTGTTCTTTTCGTACCTAGTCCTGATGATGACTTCAGACTGAAGTCGAAATATCGACAAATTAAATAATATAATTGTATATCAAAAATTCACGTATTGTGTTTTATTAAGAATATACAAATATTTGGCCTAGAGCTCGTTTATATTTAAAAAGTTATAATTCAAAGGCCGTAAACAACAAAAATAATTATTATTGATTGGAAGTGCGTGCGCGTCAATTCTCTTACACTTTTGATAATGACCGCGCATCCTGCGTCTACATGTATTGTGCATATCTCACCGCTTCTTGTGTGTACATATCGCTTATTTGCTGCAACGTCGTCATAACTCAAAAAACATGACTTTGAGTTAATAACACATAAACGTACCCAATATCATGATGTATGTTGTATAAAAAAATCTTCGTGATCAGTTAAAAATTTAGCACGTGGTATAAAAATGAAAATATGCCTTTATATGCGCAACATATGGCAGTTAAAATCTTTGAATGGCTCTCCTGGAAAATTGTGTTTTTTGAGTTATGACGACGTTGCAGCAAATGAGTGATATGTGTAGACATAATGATTGATTTATTTATGTAGATACAAGTGACTGCTTACTATCGGCTTAGAGAGGATATTATGCCTTTGTGTTGCTAATATTCGTCACAATACCTTTGTTCAGATTGTAAAAATCTGCGTGTTGATGTTGGGCGAATGGAATGGACAGAAAACATAATACGTTGCAATTTTTGTGTGTTGTGGGAAAATAATGCGCTAAATTAAGATGCATTTACTAAAAATAAATAGTTAAAATGATGTGAAACTATTTTTTTTTATAAAAAATTGATCACAACTTCAGTAAATAATTTTCTATGTGTTCGTTATATTTTGAGTTTTCAGTCTCCTTTTGACAATCCCTATACCAGTGAAATGAAAAAAATAAAATCAGCTGATGAGATGACCTAACCATATAATTGAGCCCTGTGTTTGATTCTAAACTCATACATTCATGTTTCATGCAAAATTAAATGTTCAATGTCAACTCCGTAAATATAATTTTTTAAATTACTCATGAAGCATGTGGATAATAACTGGCAAATAATTTGTATGCCAATTTCACACAGAGGCTTAATGAAATAATTAGTCAAGTTTTCTACATTACAGCCCTAATTGAACTCAATCCTCCACCCCAAGCGGGCTAGGGGGTCAGAATATACGCGCGGTAGGTATGCCTGTCGTAAGAGGCGACTAAAATACCAGATTCAAGGGGCTGTGTAGCGCAAATTACTAATTCTTAATTATCTCATTATTGCTTTATTGAATGCCTAATCGAGGTAAAAAATCCAGTCGGTTTTGCTTGGTGCTTCAAATTTCATTGTCAATGTAACAAATGACAATCAAACATAAATTATTTTCAACAATTTACAAAAAATAGAAAAACATGAAAAAATTAAAAATTTAATTTTTGCTGCATTTGCTGCAAAAGCATGATTCAATCACTAGAGGTTTGTTCTTCAATGATGACAGATCTTTGACACTCCCAAATTGAAAAATCTGGACGGGTTGCTTTTACGAAGTAAGGAAAACGGGGAATAATTCAATCCCCTTCAGTGAAATTGTAGTAGACAAGTATCTTTGGTAGTATATTAGTAGTGATAATAAATTTGTAAATGCCAAAAGTTTTTGGCGAAATAATTCATTTCCTCTAAATATTTCGTGCTATGTTGGTTTGGTCCTTCTTTCAGAAATTGTTTGAAGAATGCCGTACGTTAAAATTTTATTCAAAAATGCACTATCTCAAAATCTGTTTCCAAAACTCCCTACATGAGCATAAGTTGAATGCATTTTGTCATAAGAGGTAGTTAATGGAAAGTATTCTGAGATGAGTCGTTCTTCAATCTAACTCTAATATAGGGCGGTATTGTGACAAATCCTGAATTGGGAAAATTTTGCAAAGTATTTTGAGGTAGTATGATTTTGAACAGGCAGCCGACATTAGGCGATACGCTACTCAGCAGCCGCAATAAACTGACAAAAACAAAAATAAAAGAAAATGTCTTTTTGTCTTAAAACTTTATACCTACCTTGACTTTCACAGAAGAGTTAAGCTTTTGTTCGGTCCTGCTACACAGGGAGTATTCACCTTTTTATTCTGAAATTTCGGAAAGCTCTTTTCCGTTAAGTATTCATGGAAGCGTTCCGGATAAACCGTTAATTTAGAATATTCGGAATACGTTCATTTGATACTACCTCACGAGGTCCGAATATGCATAATATTCCAAATATAAACCGATTCTCCAAATTCTAAAATGGAGACGAATGTTCTGAACACACGGAATTAATAGAACAGAATGTCGACTTTTAATACGCGCCCAAAAATATCGAGAGAAGGGTCAAAAGACGCGTATTGACCTCGATAACAATAATTCGAAGGCGAAAATCAACATTTTAGCTCGTTCAAAAGATATTGACGAAAAACCGAAAAATGACCCCGGGTTGGCGGCCTTCAGCCGAGCTTATAAAAAATTACCCTGGCCAGTCCACCAATGAGGTGGAATCAAAATTAAATGCGTGCAAAATCCCTTTGTAACAAAATCTTTTTCAGTGCACAAAAACATTACAACAACCACATGAAAATTGCCTACTTCAACTGCAAATATCTCCGGACAGAGATACAATTTTTCTCTTCCGCCTTAGGATTATTGTTGTCGAGGTCACTTCTCTCGATATTTTTGGACGCGTATTAGCAGTAGACTCCTGATCTAGACTTTTACCGGAATAAGTTAACATGCCCAATGAATACATTTCATTATGGCATCGATTTAATAGTCGAGGTTTTGACGTTGAACGATAAATTTTGAATTAGTTTAGGTTTCGTATGATCATAGGTTTGCGAAAATTTGGGAGCAAAATGGATGCAATTGTCAAAAAATGTGTCTGTCGAGCAAACCTCTTGTGATTGAATCATGCTGCAAAAGGTAATATGGCTTTTTCGAAAATAGGCACATATTTGGTTAGGTGCAACATCTTTGGGTAGTTGCGCATGCATTTTATGTTGATTGTATTTATAGTTAAGAAGTAAACGGCTGCTTTCCATTTTAGCTTTTTTTTGTAAAAACGAAATATTTTTTTGGGGCCGCTGACAGATGTTCGCTTAATTAAGCAAAAGGCCCTGTATAAAAAGGGAAACTTAATTATTTCAGTATGTTTGTTTAATGGTTATAATTTCAATTATTATAAGCCGGTGTTAAGCTCATAAATTCTTAATTATTTCATTTAACAGAATTGTGATTCGATCAAGTTTCTGTGTGAAAACGGTATTAGGATGAACCATTTCAAGGAGTTATTGCAATAATAATTTTTTAAAAGCATTTTACAACTCATTAGGTCCTTCACATGAGTGACGCGCCTAGTAGCGAAAAGATCAAACAAGATGGAAGTAAAAGTGGTATGGAAAGCACTTCCATTAAGATATCGAACTATGGCATGGAGAAGTGTACTAGTGTTAAAGAGCTAAGGTTTTTTTTTAAGGGCCGAAAAAATTTGAAAATATGCTCGTACTACACGGCTCTACTTCTATGTAGAAATGGACTTTCCTTTTTTTGTACTTCCACTGACATTTTTAATGTCCTTACAGTTTGATTGTTATATTTACTTTTGGGATAAATTAGGGTAATTCTATAACACAGCATGACACTCTTACTAAGTCCAACAATATAAAGAGGAGTATCAAAAGACGCATTTTGGATCCAGGATCGCGAATCCGAACACCCAGGAACACATAGAAGAAACATGAGAAATACGAGCTGAGAAATGCAGGGGAACAGAAGCACGAGTTCTATGATTTTGCAGGACATAGTTCCGGTTTCAAACAATTATTTATTGATTGCCTTCGGTCTAGCTGCCGTAAATCAAATTAGTCTAAATAGGAAAATCACCATATGTTCAAAGCAACTATCAATGATGAGAAAAGACGTACGTAAGCTTTTCAACAACGGGAAACTGTGATGTCGTAACAGCATACAACAATGATATTAGAAAACCGAAGATAAAACGTAAGGGTATTCAGTGAAAGTATTTTGTCTATTCTAGAAACAGACGTAGGAAAAAAACTTCCTAACAGCGCTTACGCCAGCACCTAGAAAAATATAGGCAAGGCTTTTCTACCAGTGTATTTCCATCAGAAATGTCTTCAAATACAGCGGATGTCGGAGAGTTAGAGATTTTCGCCTTCTTTAAAGATTATGAAGGATATCACTGTCATATACCCCAAGGGTAAGTCGACCACCAATCAGAGCTTCCTGCGGACTTCGGCTTGGATGTCATCCTGTAAAGCGGAGGGCAAAATGTAGTACACTGTCGTCCAGACCAAAAAGGCAGTGAAATGTAAAAAGTAAAATCGGAGAAAATTGAACTTTTATTTGGAAATTAAAGATTTTTCAAGTAAACTTCAAATTTATATAAGACCTTGTTTTATCTTTCATTGTGAATTATTAATGAGTAAATTGTAGCCGCAGAAATTTATTGGCATTCAAATTTTTAAAAGTAAGTGTATTTTACTTCCTTTTTGCCATTTACGGCAGTATGGGTCGCAGTGCATTACCATAATCTATATACATTAGGCCGGGTCGATTTGTGGGGAGGCAAAAAAATCTCCCATTGCTTTGTGAAAATCATATTCTAGGGATCAAAATAAGAAAATTTGCCGAAGGAACCATACCTCTAAAACGAATTCTGATGTTCTTTGCCTATGTTTTTTCTTTTTGGAGTTTATTTTTCTCTTTAGAAATTTATTTAGTCAGAACATATGTAAATGAAAATGAATTTAACTTAGTAATAGAAAAGAAATTAAAAAAATTATTAGAAATTAGCGTTTTTACAAACCCCTTTTAAAACCAAGCCATCACTGTGATGCATTTGCATGTCGTAAACATAGTTGTGTGGGTTTTTTATTCAACCGTTTTTAAAAAATGATCACTGTGACACAATTGCAGATCGTAAAATTGCTTGTGTTGTTTTTTTTTAAGCCACCCACAAGACACAGCAGGTAGAATTGAAATTGCCCCTACCCAAAAGTTCGACCCAAAGGGGGGGACATCAGAATTCGTTTTAGAGGTATGGTTCCTTCGGCAAAGTTTCCTAGTTTGATCCCTAGAATACGATTTTCACAGAGCAATGAGCGATTTTCAAATCGACCCGCCCTAATATACATATCTATTATTTCGGTATTATTTCCAAGACTATTTTGAGACTATTACGTATCGTTACGGGAATATCTACAGAGCATTACAGGATAATTTTGGGGTTTCGTATCTAGGTCATTTACATACCGCACACTGGATACACGTGATATACATATAAAATAAAATAAAAATTCGAGCATTCAGATAAGTAAAAAACTGATCCAACTTTCCATATGCCCTAGTGAAATTCTATGTTTTTACCAACCTCTCTGGGTGAGAAGTGCAGTTAATATAAAACTGCGTATAATGCTCGGTAGGTTTTGAATTGGAAATCCAAATCCAAAATTTTATGCATTTGACTTAGCTCTATTGATTTTTTTAAAAGAGCAATGCAAACTTATAAATAGTTTTACTTTATAATTGAACGAAGTTTTTGGGTTTTATTTTTTTACCGCTGGTAAAGGGTAGTCATGAATAAAATAGATTTCCATTTTGAATTAATGTTTGAATTTCGGTTAGATCACCACTAACTCCACTTGAGTGGCCAGGAGTGTTGGAAGATGTATTTATATCTCGAAATAAATTATATACAGAATATATTATCATATAAAATATAATTCACAGAATCGTATAAACAAAGCTGGAAATTATGTTGTCTTTATTTTCATAATAATTACTATCTTTTAAAGCATTGTATAAATATTACAAGGTCAAACCGGCGAAGGCCAAAACGACGTTTAAAAAAATTTTAAAATTCTCACTGCTCCCACATTTTTATTTTTTTGGTATGGGTTTGTTTTCATAACAAAAATATAACAAACTGTAATATATTTGGTAATTCTATACGACAGCATGACACTCTTAATACACGTCCAAAAATATGACGAGAGGTATCAAAAGCGCGTTTTGGATGCAGGATCGCGAATACGAAAGCGGAGGTAAAAATTTTTGGGTCTGTCAAGAGATATTTGCATACAAAATTTTGAAAATTTCCATGTGGTTGTTGTAATTTTGATATTTTGTACCCACAAAAAAAATTGTGAACATAATTGTTTCCGCGGATATAGTTTTGGTCTCCAAACCGGTGTTGGACCTGCCCAAGTTAATTTTTTATAAGCGCGGCCAAAGAGCCGCCATGCAGAAAGGTGTTCTGCGCAAAAATACTATGGATCTCCACCCTTGTTTCGGAGCCCTCCGGGTCATTATTCCTGTGTTTTCGTTAATATCTTTTGCACGTCTACATTTTTATTTTCCGCCTTCGGATTATTGTTGTCGACGTCATACGAGTCTTTTGACACATCTCTCGGTATTTTGGACGCGTAGTACCATTGTTATGCTGTCGTATAGAATAACCAGATATATGTTTGCGTTCTAACATAATATTATGATATTTTATCTAAAACCGAATTTTTTATTGGTGGAAATAAGTTTTTTGGTGGAAAGAAATCTCAACGGTCAAACGCATTCCAGAATCTTCAATTCAAGAATTGTATTGTGGTTTCCTGCAAAAAGAAGCATCAGGACGCGATCCTCTCTGAGGATTTTCTTCAACAAATTGTTTAGAAATTTATCTGCGTCTGCGCGACGAGAAGAAAAACCCCGACTTACCGCCAAGGTGTACGGAAGAAATACATATCTACTAACAATAACAATTCGATGTGATATACATCCTGAGGAGATTAAGGTCTAGCTTTCCATCCAATTCGAAGGCTACGTATCGTGTATTCGTTTTTCTACGAACTGGCTCACCTAAATACATGTTTTGTGCCGACCCAAAATTCATCTGCTAATTCGGACGAACTTTTGGTGCCAAGGTAATGCCGAGGGACAATCAATACCATTTATAGAAATTTTTTTAATATTTTGATGGATAGGCCAACACACTAGCTCTACACCACGGCGGCAGACTTTGACCGTTCAGCGGGTAAATTAAGACTCCACGAACTATCTTACTCCAACTGGACGATGATGTTTAGCTAAGCTGCGAAGAGCTATAGCGTTGTTGCTGGCGTGAACAAGTTATGGGAAGATCTCCACTGAGGTCGGAGAAACCAGGTGGGGGAGACTTTGATCTCTCTTGGTGCCCCCTGTGGCGTCAGTTATCGCGAAACAGGATTAGCTGGAGTGACTTGTTACGCAACGACCAGCATCTACTAATACGGTTAAGCGCCAATTAAAAATGTAGCTTCCAACCGCGAGGAAAAGGACAAAAACAAACCAAAGAATACCTCCAAGATAATATTTT
The DNA here is from genome assembly GCA_029619165.1 of Eurosta solidaginis. Lineage (NCBI taxonomy): Eukaryota > Metazoa > Arthropoda > Insecta > Diptera > Tephritidae > Eurosta > Eurosta solidaginis. The sequence continues at coordinate 12,651 of JARSSU010020167.1, read as the reverse complement.
CCCGCAGTGAGCGAGGACAATTGAGACTGGTGATCTCTTATAAAGTGAAGTTCAGCATATTTAAAGGTTAAAGACGTATCAACAAGTGAAGAAGGATGAATGAAAAATCAATAGGGTGTGGTCTCCAACATCGCTTCTTAATTGGAAGAGGTTAAGAAGTAAGGCCTTTTCTTTTGTCCCTTTGTAAAAATAGGACGTGTTTGAGGCATACATTATATTGGTAACTCATTTTTTTGCCATATACATAAAAACCGATTTCAAAAATTTTCGAAATATTTGTTTCACTTATTTCATAAGCATTTATTTTTTTTGCATTTAAAAAAGTGAAAAATATCAAACCAACAATTTTTTTTGTGTTTACTTTGGTTTGGCATTTCCACAAAGTTTAATACAAGGCGAATTATACAGGTGGTTTATCCCATAGCCTATTGCTCTTCTTGATAATTTTCCATACATAGCCTTGTACAACAAAATGTCAGTTAATCGAAATCTATGAAAATTCTCTTTGACTTGACATTATCTGCACGGGGATTGATTGAATTCGCTTTGCCACCACCTGGTAAGATTCGCCTTGGTTTAATAGAATAATTTTACAATTTTTTTAAATTAAAAACATATGGCCCAAAAGAGTAATGGCTATCTGGTATATTTATACCATGGTTTAAAGTAACTAATTTCCATACTTACAATCGTAGCACACGAAGGCAATGTAAGAAACTCAGTATATATAATTACATAAAATTCGTATAAGTATTCAACAAACATATTGAAAAACTCAGTAATAGGAAATGGTTATTAATATTTTACGTATTCAGTGTGTTTTAAGTTTGCATTAACTAATTGAAGCTAAATATAGTACTAATAACACAATAAAATGACAACATTTGGCTACTACTTTACTTAATAATTTTTGAGATTTACTCTTTAGGTATTATTCTTAATATTGCTTTCGGTTTGCTGCTATGGCTGCTTTGCTTTCTGCTTTGGTCTGTTTGTGAGAATGCGCGTTTAAGTTTACTGTTGCTGTTGTTTTTGTGTAGACAGTGTGCAACAGCACAATTAAGTTTACTTATTTTGTTTAACCATGCGTACGCGGACAGCAGCAGCAATGGCACCATTTTCTTCCATTGGTTTCTAGTGGATTTATTCAATATTTTCTTAATATTATTCGCCCTACAACCGAAATCAACACAGTGTTGTGTTATTTATCTATCTAATACGCTTTCGCTTTTAAATATGAACCCAAATTACGTACATATTCTAATCAATTACATAATTATACTGTAGATTTTTGGTGATTTTGCTTTAACAGATTTGAGAGTTGGATTACAAGTAATCAACTTTCCTGCAAACAAAAATTAAAATCCTTTCTATGTCAGCACAACATTTGTTCTTTTTGTTACATTATTTTTCTAATACGCTTTCATGCATATTGTTAATAATTCAATACATTTAATTAATTTTTGACTTTGTATTATTTGATGTTGAATGTGAATTGTTTAACGTTTGTGGCGCTTGTGTTTTAGTCATTTTACAAATCGTATCGTAAATCGCTGGAAGTATTGTATAAATAAAGTAACAGTCGCTAGGGTACGCGCAGATAAGTATGGTGAGGAAGAGATCAAATACGGCTGGGTTTCACATGATATACATTTAGCCGCGCTTCTTTACCATCGTAGAACAAAAAGTCCGGATCACGTGTGTCTGGCTTATCATATATGATTTTCACGTTTTTTAAGGTACTTTTCGAAAGCGTTTTTCAGGTCATTATTATGTAGCGCAGATTTAAGATACAAGTACGATTTGATAAGTTTTTTGCTTATTTGCTGGAATAAAGAACATACACATTAATTAATATTTTTTACAAATCCAACTACGCAACAACTTGGAGAGTAAAAAATCGAACTTTCATAAGAATAATGTCGGCTATTTGTATGACGTCATACAAATAGACAACATTGGTTAATTCTTTGTAGTTTTATAAATAAAACAAAACCAAAAAACCAGTTTCGTGGAAACCGCCCCAACATAGTACAAGTACGTACTGTGGCAAAGAACAAAATATGCAAACAAGACAATTGGAATAAAGTTTACAACAACTAGTCATGCCTTAGTGATTGGTTTCTATGGTATATATGTATGAATTCATACAAATTAGCCGAGATTATTCTTATGAAGGTTCGATTTTTGTTGGGGATTGCCCTCATTGCTTTTAAATGTATGAAAGCATTTAATTTGAAGCAATTTTTCAATTAAAGATATATCAAAAACAAGTAAGGAAGGCTAAGTTCGGGTGTAACCGACATTACATACTCAGCTGAGAGCTTTGGAGACAAATAGGGAAAATCACCCATGTAGGAAATGAACCTAGGGTAACCCTGGAATTTTTTTGTATGACATGGGTTTCAAATGGAAGATATTAAAGAGTATTTAAAAGGGAGTGCGCCATAGTTCTATAGGTGGACACAATTTCAGGATATCGCCATAAAGGTGGACCAGGGGTGACTCTAGAATGCGCTTGTACGATATGGAGTCAAATGAAGGCGTTAATGAGTATTTTAAAAGGTAGTGGGCCTTAGTTCTATAGGTCGACGCCTTTTCGAGATATCGCCATAAAGGTGGACCAGGGTGACTCTAGAATTTGTTTGTACGATATTGGTATCAATGAAAGGTGTTTAATGAGTATTTTAAAAGGGAATGATCCTTAGTTCTATAGGTGGACGCCTTTAGAGACATCGCCATAAAGGTGGACCACGGGTGACTCTAGAATGCGTTTGTACGTTCCAAAGGCTTCTGATTTTGCACTGCAGAACTTTTTCATTTTCTTCTACTTAATATGGTAGGTGTCACAAAGTTTTTCTAAAGTTATATTTTGCGTAAAACAATCCAATCACCATATTTCAACCCTTTTTCATATTTGGTATAGAGTTATAGCATTTTTTCATTTTTCGTAATTTCGATATCGAAAAAGTGGGCGTGGTCATAGTCCGATTTCGGCCATTTTTATACCAATACAAAGTGAGTTCAGATAAGTACGTGAACTAAGTTTAGTAAAGATATATTGATTTTTGTTCAATCTATCGTGTTAATGGCCGAGCGGAAGGACAGACGGTCGACTGTGTATAAAAACTGGGCGTGGCTTTAACCGATTTCGCGCCCATTTCACAGAAAATAGTTATGGTCATAGAATCTATGCCCCTACCAAATGTCACAAGGATTGGTAAATTTTTGTTCGACTTATGGCATTAAAAGTATTCTAGACAATTAAATGTAAAAGGGCGAGCCACGCCCATTTTGAAATTTTCTTTTTTTTGTATTTTGTTGCACCATATCATTACTGGAGTTGAATGTTGACATAATTTACTTATATCCTTTAAAAATATTAATTTTTTTGTTAAAAATTTGACTTTAAATAATTTTTTTAAAGTGGGCGTGTTCGTCATTCGATGTTGCTAATTTTATTTAGCCACACATATAGTAATAGGAGTAACGTTCCTGCCAAATTTCATCATGATATCTTGAACGACTGCCAAATTACAACTTGCAAAACTTTAAATTACCTTCTTTTAAAAGTTGGCGGTGCCACGCCAAGATTTTATTAATTTTCTATTCTGCGTCATAAGGTCAACCCACCTACCAATTTTCATCGCTTTATCCGTCTTTGGTAATGAATTATCGCTTTTTCGGGTTTTCGAAATTTCGATATCGAAAATGTGGGCGTGGTTATAGCCGATTTCGTTCATTTTAAATAGTAATCTGGGATGAGTGCCCAGGAACCTACATACCTCAAAATTTACTCAAGTTATCGTGTTAACGGACAGACGGACGACTGGCTAAATGAATTTTTTCTTTCGCCCTGATCATTTTGATATATAGAAGTCTATATCTATCTCGATTACTTTATGCTGTTACCGATTACCGTTATGCGAACAAATTAATATACTCTGTGAGCTCTGCTCAGCTGAGTATAAAAATTTTCTATGGACAAAAGCTATGTAAGTTCCTGATTTTGCTTAAAATGTCAAATCTTTAACTTACCAGTGTATCAGCAAATATTTCATTGGTTCCTGTATGCCATACACATAATGGGCTAAGGATTCCGCAATAATTTTAGCATGTTGTTGTGTCTGCTCTATTAATTGCTCGTCTGAATCTTTAAAAATGGTAAAACGAACTGGTTCTTTGGGTGATTTCAGCGCTGATATTGTGAATGCTGGCAAACGCTTCATACTAAATCGTTCATGTTCCCATGCTAGTTGCTGATCAGCTAAATTAATTTTCTTATGCACACCATCGACTGTGACATTGCCATGTAGCTCAGCTAATGTTTTGAGCAACTTAAAGAAATCATTCATGGCTGTGCCCTCCTTAGGCGGTTTTAGATACATGCATATAAAGATTGCCTATATCAGCATTAGGGACTGTGTGATCGTATCTAAGCAAAGCACGAAGTCAACGTTCTAGAGGACAAATGATATTCTATTAAAAATAAAGTATATTTCTTTTTTTTTCAAATGAAGCTTTTGTACTTCAAAATAGTACGACGATTTCCTATTCACTGCACTTAATGTTTCGCCGAAAAGCAAGACGTGCTCTAAAGGCGTCCCTGTTAGACAGCTATCAGTCATTTGAGGCATCAATTGACAGATATGGCTGATGGAAATTTACATCACAGCGTAAAGCACAGTTTCTATCAGGTTGTTAGAAGCGACATGAAAAACCTGATGTAAACATTCTGTATACGTGTATGCATACCATACATACCATGGTTTTCCATACGAATAAAAGGAAAAATTTATGCGAGTGTATTAGAGATGTCAACAATTCTGTTAATGTGTTGGAGTTTCCGTCAGCTCTGTCTTAGCAGGGGTGTTTATTTATATGTAGATTCGCGTTAAGACACCATTGCTTTTTATTACTTAGTAGACAACATGCATATATGCTTTTAATAGTCCTGGGATTGTAAGCTACCACAACAACAATAACTTGTTATATACAAAGGATCTAGCATACTTACTAATTTCATTCAACCCTCTTTTTTAATATTATTTGGCTTTTTCAGAGCTATAAAGTGCCGCGTAATAGACACATATCCTCCTTTAGCAGTCCTATATAGCAGCATTTTATAAATCAGTTTAGCTATACACAGCAATAGTAATTTTAAAAGCAAATATTAATATTACCATGCAATGCCCATTTTGCATCTAGGCATTTTTGAATACGCCTGAAATTCAATACGTGCCCGAGTGCGGTGAGAAGGAAAAGCAGTCGCGATACTTTGGCATTGCTATTTGGCGTATTGTGGCATTTTGCTAAACAAATCTGGCGAGTCGTCTATCTAAATACCGTCAGCCTCAGCTGTTTAATGATAATCCTTTGATATTGTAAAAATATTGTTAACATTGGTCTACTATGTGCTTATACATACTTATTAACAGACACTATACATGGTAGAGAGCCTGCGACTGTATTTAAATGAGCGGTACATAATTTACGGTTGCTATTGCCCACTTTCCAAGCCAACTTTCACCTTGTTTCAAAATTTCGATGAGCTTGTCAGTTCACCTTGAATGATTGGTATTTACTATTCTTGCAAGCCAATGGCTGGCACCGGATACAATTACTTGATAAGCCATTTGCAGATATTGTTCGCAAACAATTCAAGCAGCAGAACTGCGCTGAGCTTTACCAGCTTCATTATCACGGTTGTAACGTGTAATATCCGTAATAATGCGCCTCTAGCTCGGCATTATTGCTGAGAAATAAATGGGTATAGAATTTGGTTGAGCAACATTGCTTTGTTCGAGCAGATATAGATGCTGAAATATGAAATTTAAATTCATTGATTTTTGTATATAATTGTGTGTATATAGAAGTAGATACCTGTTTTTCTTCGAAAGACATTGCGCTAAACATTTTTTGTAAGAGTATCCAAACCCCCAGCTTTTTGTCTATATCGCCAAACTGTTCAATGGTTAATTCCTTGTATCATAGTAAAAAATATATTATATATTATAAATTTATATACACAAGAAATATTTGTAACGAATTTATACTCACTGTCGGCCACTACACAATGCCCTGCCCGTGCACGCACGCCAAGTATTATGATGGACTTAGCTCTCAGTGATAATGCGACGCACGGCATCCTGTAAAATGAGGCAAATATAGTGACAAGAAAAAATATCACAGAAAATAAATAAAGCCTAGTAATGGGACATGTGTTCTGTGCTCCCTGGCTATCGTACTTATTGTCCTTTGGGCTCCGCCATGCCTCGTATACTATCACCATTAAAGTACTAGCCGCCCTTCTCGGAATGTTGGCGTTCACAATATGTTGGAAAAGTTATAAATTGGTTGTGACAGCGCCTTGAAGGGGTTGCGCTTCACAATGCCTTGGATCCCTATCATGAAAGCGGATTTCTAGTTGCTTTGTCATCTGCGAGGTCCACCACGAGAACAATGTAGCAAGTAGATTAAGTCGCGTAAAAAGGTCGAGTAATGAGGGAGAAAGAACCGGATACAAGCGCGATAATTCTTCGTTGCCATTAAAATACAGTTATCTGCATAAGATGATTAGACTTCTTCTGGCACAGAGCAGTTTGCATATGTAAAAAAGAAACAGAAGTGGGGTCAGGACTCTCATTTGCCTGTCTGTCATTCAGATAGTTGACTTGGGAGATGACTACTAAACCTCCCTTTTTGTAGCAATAGAATACTCCACTACCGAAGATTTCCGGGAGTATTATCGATGATGGATGGTGCTGTATCGGCAATTTGATGACCAAATCGAATCTTCCAGATCGTGAACCGCAGTCGTCTCTTTCGATAGGCATGCGCTGTGCTGTGGGACGCTATCTGGGTCCTCGGCCTGTAAGCTGTCATAAATACATTTTTTTTATTATATGCACAAATTGTAGTTCAGAAATTCTAACTCATCAATGAGCACAGAGTGCATTGTACTAATTTTCTAACCTCAAAATTGTGTATTTGCCTTGACCGTATTACTAACGCAGATCTATGATACAAAATAATAAATTCCATTGATAACCCAAAGATGTGACTTGGAGTACGAAATGCAGATATCATTCAGAAAACCCAATTGATATCACCCCTCACATCGCTAAGAGCCTTTGGTTAAGTTCAATTTTTCGCCTGCTACCATAATTACCATAGAACCAATTACATTTACTGACCATAAGCGACTCCGTTCACATCAAATTGCGACATGCGCTGGACCGAAAACTCACTAGATGCCAAACAGATTAGCAGAACAAATGAAAAAGAGAGGCAATGCAATAGGAGATAAGCCGTCCACCACGAAAAATATCCGCGAAGTTTTCTGCGTCTTCGAACATTTTTTAAAGGTTTTTTGTGTCTTTTATGTAGTGGAGTTCGTGCTGATCAGGGGTAAGGCTATGTGAGTTTTTTTTAATGCAATTGTTATTAAATTAGTTTAATTGAATACGATTTGTATTATTGTGTCCCAAATGTCTCTTTGTCCCAAATAAGCGCCCGGCTGATTTTAAAGCAAGTTGTAGTGTTGATTTATATGGTATTGGGAAATGGTAGATGCATTATTATTACTGCTTTTTGTAAATATGTTTTAAATTGCAATGTCTTAAAGCCAATTAACTTCCTTAACTCCTAACGCCATAGTCGTAACCATACCCATATCATACCAGCTCAATGTGATCGATTAATGGTGCCTTAACCTAAAATACGTGAAATTTCATGAAAAGTGAAGAAAACAGCAAAAAATTACCAACATAATCCACAAAAATAAGTATCTTAGTCATAACGTATCCAAAACACTGAAGAAAATCTAAAAACGTATTATTAGTCACCAACTCAATATTTTTAGTATGGATATGGCGAGAAACCAAAAACAATTGATTGGCTCTGGCGTTAGCGTTATGGTATGGCACCATTAATCGAATTCATCCTTTCCATAAGTAGGTTCGATCAGCTGATTTATCTGGTTAATGCTTTATGGTTGTAAGTCAGCCATTCATGTGCGCCCTTTATAAAATAAAGTTGTTTGAACATATTTTGATAGGTGCACGAGTTTTCAACTTTTGTTGATTTGTAGGGGTGCAGAGGGGGTCCTAAAAATCACAAAATTATCATCCGCACGCTAGGAAACTCTAGTTTATGAATATAAGCGTTTTAATTTCCAATTTAGTAAAATGTTCAACTTAAAGCTGGAGACATTGGTGCTTTATCGGTAACCGTATCGATAGGATTATACAGCTGATTCGACCTATCTTATTAGAATCAATGCATCGATTATTGGTGCCGCTAAGGTCGTAACCGTATCGTAGCCAACCAATTGGGTTTGGTTTACCGTCGTAACGATAACAGCTGATTACGTTAGGGATACGGATACAGCGATACGACATACGGCACCAACGACTCCGACTTAAGTCCTGCACTTAAAAATCGGTCGCAACATGTCGATAGCGGTATTAAAAGACGCGTATTTGTGTCAAGATTCCGAATCCGAAAGCAGAAACTATATTTCTTACTTCTCGTTTAAAAGTTATTCGCTGAAAACACGCCGTGGCACTATTGTCGCTTTTTTTCGTTGTTGCTATTAAACAAACGAACAAATGAAGGTGGTGAATAGTGTTGCCAGCTCCGCACATTATCTTTTTATCTTGGTAGAACATTATAAGGTGGTGCACGTCGACATAAATGCAACAACATACACTATCAATGTATTTTGTTTTGTAATTCTCTGAAAAATTTGAAATTAATGTATTTAATTGGAACAATTGCAGAATACATACAGTTGTCAAAAAAAAATAAAAAATGTACTTTATAGAGATTTTTATGCTGATTCCAACGGTAATTCTGCGTAGAACACCTTTCTGCATATGCGGCACTTCGGCCGCGCTTATAAAAATAACCCTGGGCTACGCCATGCCAAGTCCGGTGTGTGGTATAACCGTGGCTACCGCCACGGTGATGTCCTTCTGCGTAGTACACCCTTCTGCGCAGCACCCCAATAATATAGACTACAATTATTAAGTGTTTTACAAAAACAAAATACATTGATAGTGTATGTTTTGTTTGCATTTATGTCGACGTGCCCCACCTTATAATGTTCTAGCCAAGATAAAAGATAATGTTGCAGAGCTGGCAACACTATTCACCACCTTCATTATTGTTTTCGTGTGTTTCATAGTTCAACACGTAAAAGCGACATAGTACGACGTGTTTGCCGCGATATAGTGTCTCGCTTCTTTCATAGTGTACAAGTACAAGTGTGTGACTTATCTGTCAGCATTCTGACTAGGCACTCGCTGATTCGGAATGACAGCGATTCAAATGGATACCAGTACCGAATGCTCCGAATGATTGAGCATTGAAAAGTCCATACGATGGTAGTCAAAATGTGGCGTTTGAGACCAAAAATTGCGACTCTCGACCTGAGATGTCCGTCAGGTGAGCGAGGCTGTTTGTAGTTCTTGAAAAACGTTTATCGCTTGAGTGAACACACTTGTATAGGTGCGAGCTATGACTGCTTATCGTATAGATTCTCAGTCTGACGCAAATACGCGTCCTTTGATACCGCTATCGACATGTGCGACCCGAATTTAAGTGCAGGACTTAAGTTGAAATTTTACTAAATTTGGAATTAAAAACTTATATTTCCTTAAACTAAGAGTTTCCTAGAGCTGCGGTTGTATTTTGGATTTTTAGGACCCCCTCTACCCCTACAAATCACAAAAGTGAAAATCGTGGCACCTTATATAAATCCACCCTTGTTTTGCAACACTTTCTGACAAAATGGGCTACAGTACAGTTTGCGTGTATCTGTCATGTTGATGCAGCAGTGCAACGGCACACCTATGTCTAAAGGGCCGTTAAACTTCCTTAACCTAACACCATAGCGTCCATACCATGACCATCTCAAGAGATCGATTAATGGTGCCTTAACCTAAAAATCGTGAAAATTTCATAAAATGAAGAAAACGCAAAAATCACAAGCATATTCCACAAAACATAGTCCTTAGTCATAACGTATGCAAACAATGAATAAAATCTACAAAAAGTTTATAATTCATCAACTCAATATTTTTAGGTTATGGATATGGCGAGAAACCAAAACCAATTGGTTGTCTATGGTATGGTTATGGCGTTAGACGTTATGGTATTGCACCATTAATCGATTACACTGATTTCCATAAGGTAGGTTCGATCAGCTGTTTGATCTGGTTATGGTTTTATGGTTATAAGTTACCATTAATTTGCCCTTAATGTCTAATTTTTCTGTATGTGTCTTTTTGCAAACGAAGCATATCGCTTCCGCCCAAAACTACAAATCCTGGATCCATGGGGGAACAGGAACGGTGGCAGCCGGAAATCAGCTGATTGGTACTTTTTTAATAAGGCTTCACATTTCAAATTCCGGCGCAGTACGCACATAACTATAGTCCCGTCGATTTACAGAACACACGTACATGAATTTTTATTTATTGTGACAATGTTAGCAACACTAAGGGATAACTGTCATCTCTAAGCCGATACTAAGCAGTGACTTGTATGTACATAAACAAATCATCATTATGTCTACACATATGTACATGCCAGCAGCTGAGAGATGCTCAACAAAATTATGCAATCATCAGCAAAGTATTTCTCACACATACACATGCATATATCTGAGATGCTCACAAAAGTAGGCAATCATTTGATGCAAGTATCACTCACATATACACGCGCATATGAGAAGCTATAAACGTGCATGTGTAGTTTATAGCTGGTAAACAAGTAGTAAATTCTAGAAGAAGAAACGCCTAGAAGTATGCGAACGAGAGATCACAGAGTATAAAAGGAGTTAAAGCGAGTAAACAGTAATCAGTTTGATTTAAGCACGCTATTGGTAGCGAAGTATAAGTTGTTGCATTGTGAGGTACTCTAATAAGACCATTTTGCATTATTGATATTGGAATTATTTATTCAACAGTTTAGCGATACGAACGATGTAGAAGGTTGCAAATAGCTGAATTGCACTAACTCGTTACATTATGTTGGACGTGTGAACGAAGTTTTTCATATAGATAGGTTCGACGCAATCTTATGCATGATGACAGAGCTGTAAAAAGATTGAATCAATAAGAGTGCATCTGTCAGCTTTCTTTTAAAATTCGATTTTTTGCATATATAAATCTCCACTCCTGAATGGCTTAAAAGACTTTCAACTCAAAGCCAAAGTGTCCAGGTCGTGGGTCGTCCACCGCGTTTGGGCTTCATTCAAGACCTTGGCCCACTCTAATGTAAAAAGCCTCAAATGTTGACGGTTGGAGTACGCTGTTAAAACCGCAATATTAATATGTTTTGGATCGTTCAAAATATATGAACATAAAAAAAAACCGAAAAGTTTACCAGACGGTCCCTCCGAAACCAGGGGTGGTATCCACAGTATGTTTGCGCGTGACCTTGTTCTACGTTAGGCAGCCGTCGACCGCGCGTATAAAAAAGAACCCTGGGGGATCCAACACCGGTTTGAGGGAGACCAAAAACTATATCGCACCGCAAAGCCTTTATTTGCACAGTTTATTTTTTTGTTGGGTATTGCAACAACTAGACAACAGTCACCTGAAAATCACCAACTCACTTGCAAATCTCTCCGGATAGAGATACATTCTTATTTTTCCGCCTTTCGTAACATTGTTTTTCTCCGAGATTAAGACGCGTCTTTTGACCACCTCTTCTCGGACATTTGTGGTAGGACAGTCCCGATCCCTCAACTACACTTTAGTCATAAATAATCTCTGTAAATTGTGTTACCATAAAAGTTAAACACGAGAAACGTCAAATGAAAATGTCCAAAAACCACCATGCAGTGAACTCACCGTAATTCACTGATGAAAAGCTTTAGGTTGAAGATTGCCAGATGGACGTGCATGATATGGTGAGAATAAGGACAGGGATAAGATATGGGTGGGTTCATGATTGCAACGAGACAAAGAAAGACCGGTTGTGGAACGGCATAAGGAAACGGTTTTTTCAGCGGTTCCGGATAGTGAAAAGAGGGTAACTGAAGGTGCAAAGCAAAGTAAACTATACATCAGATCGAGTCAAGTGCGCGCGCCCTGCTGTCCAAAAAAAAAAAGAAGAGAATATATTTGATTTGTTTGGTATGTTATTAAGTTTAAAATTCCCTGTGCCGCGAGATCAGAGGGATCAGTTAGTGCCCATTTAATAATTTTTAAATTTGATATGAGGCAAATTGCCTTTCAATTAAAAAAAAGCGTCTCGTTCGATATTTAAAATAAAAAGGGCGACGCGCATCCAACCCCCATTGCCAAGGATTTAATTTGCGCTATAGAGTATGTGGAATATTTCTATCAGGTCGTCCCGTAATGCTAGGATTTTTTTTTTATTAATCATCTAGACTTTCGCGACGTTTGGGGTTCACATTCACGCGACCTCATTTTGACTTCGGTCACCAGCCCCTCATAATCCGCGAAGCACGGATTTTCCGGGTGAAGATTTGCCACTCAAGCAAGTGTTTTTTTGGCGTAATCCCAAATTCTCAAATTGACTAATCTCTTTGTTTTTTTTCTTTTGATTAAAATAAATTTTTTGCGGATACATTCGTTTTCATATTGCGTTTAGGTATGAGGGCTATATAGCGGA
>JARSSU010020166.1:0-57924 GCA_029619165.1 Eurosta solidaginis | reverse complement strand
TACTTAATGGTGGGGTTTATCTATTTTCCTTTAAGGGAGACTATTTTCGGTTTCGGACGAAATTAATATTATACCATTTAATTTGCACCCCCCCCCCCTGAAATGGGACGAATATACTTAAATAGTGACCATTTTAAGCGTTAATTCTGGGGACCCTGTAATAGACTACACATTAGTATACTACATGTGACATCTGACGCATTGTGCTGTACACAACACAATAGTATATGTTACTTAGACTAACATATGTTTGCGTCTTATTTAATTATCAAGAAATTAGTGCAAAAGAAGCCTTATGTTACAGGATATTCTCTTAATTGAATGTCTGTCAAAAGTCATGACGAAGACCTTATATATCGTAATATTAGAAACCATTTTAGTAGTTATAGTCCTCTGGACGAATAGCATCCTTTGTAATGGAACCCACTATAGCACATCTCTTGCACTTCGAGAAAATTAAAGCATTCATAATATGAAGTATGAAATGGATGGTACGACCACAAAGCAACAGATTGCGTCGGGATTAGAAATTATAGGAATCTCGAAATATTGAAAAGATTGAAACATAATAGAAATAAATAAAAAAGGAATGTGGGGAGGCGAAGGCGAAACAGGTGGTGGAAAACGATTGGAATTCCGATAAAAAATATTTTAATAACCAAAGCAAAATACTGAATTAATAAATTAGGCCTATTACTCATGACGTGAAAGACAAGAAACGGAAATTCCGTTATACCGAAAGCAACTGGTTAAACGCTGCATGTATCTTCTATTTATTGCACACTCAGCCGGTTGTCAAAAAAAGCAAAGGAAATGAGGGCGCGATTGGCATTGTAATGCGACTTAGTTGCACTAACAATTGTGTCGCGTCAAAGAAGAGGAATTTTATTGTCTGCATCTGATAGCTTGTAAGCCGCTAACCCAATTGCCTGTGTTCAAGAAAGCTCAGTGAATGCTTTACTGATTGATAATCTAGGTTCCAGCAGGACCTTTGCCCTGATCTCACAGTTATAAGAACTCTAGTAGAAGCACGATAGTATAGTATCTGTAGTTAATGGTACAGACTAACATTTTCACGTATGGAGATTTATGCACGCGTTTGATGCGTAGTGTAGAGCATGCGTATCACAGAACTTTTTGTGCGTAATAGCGATGATATGTGCGTAGCAGAATGCGCATTGAACATGCATTTATAAGTGATAGGAAAGATGTCTAGCAAAATTGTGCGATCGATAGATAGCATAGGAACGAGGAAACACGCCTACTCAAGAAGTTGATCGTCGCTAGACTATTAGGAAAATCTTGCGTAGACGGGTTGGATCGTCAATCAAACTACAAGATTACGCTGCTTATGGTATGTTGAACTTGCATGCTGGTGAATAAGTATGCGTGATTATAAATCATAAAACAGCAGGTAATTCTAATGGTATGTCTATTTGATCAAATTGTCAGGAAAACGGGGGTTATAGCCGTTATAATCATATTAGCCAGGTTATATATTTACGGTAAATTCTAAAAAAAAATTAGGGGGAAGGGAACCGGAAGCTCAAACACACATAGGCTACATAGTATCATTTTAAAGCCACAATTTATTTTAGTTCGATTGTGCACTACGTTCAACGTAAAATGACGTCTTATATAGCAGCAAGCAACAGTGATTTATTTCGTTTCGTTGATCGTGGGTAGTCTAGGGAAATACCATTCAACTATATAACATTCTTAGCAGAGCACTACGACGCCGCAATCGGATAGGTCAGGCGAAAAGATATATGTACAATAAACTCCTTCGGGACCGAGCATGATCTAATGCTAGAACTATTGGATAATTTAGCAAGAAGTAAATCGAGAGAGAGGAAATTGAAAGCAGAGGAGGAGAGGAATGCCACGAATGAACAGGGAGGGAGAGAGGAAAGCAGAAAGGGATGGTAATGAGAAGGGAATAAACAAGAGAGGATTTTAGAAAGTGGGGGATGGAAAAAGAAGGAAGAAGGGAAGGGTCACTCCAGCTCAACATCATCGAAGGATTGTTAAAAGTGTGAGGTGGAAGAAGGCGGGAAAGATATATGCCAATCACTTCAAACAATGTAGATAATTCCCATAAAATAAAAAGCCAGAAAGATCTATCTCATAGACATATCTCACAATAAATGACTTAGTAATATCCTATAGTGCGAAAGATAACCAAAACAGCACCAAAGAACGAACTTCTCTCTTAACTCAGGCGCCACACACTTAAAATCGATTGCCAACTCCTTGCCTTGTGCGCTACCTCCCCCCCACCAAGGGCCGGTGGCCTGCTCCCCAGTCTTGCCCGCCTCACTCCTCCTTCCCCCTCTCCCTTCTCCCTTCCTTCTTTTTTTTTTATCTCTCCCTAATCGCTGATGTTAGGTAAGTGATAACCAAGCACAAGAACTTTCTCCTCGGCCAACACTTTAAAACCGATTTGCCAACTACTTTGCTTTGTGCGTAATACAACACACAAAAAAGTGTGTATGTGGTTGTGTAATGTCTCAATCTGGCAGTTGAAATGAAATATTAAATTAAAAGATTAGTTTCGTATTAACACAAAGAAATTGAAAAGCGCATCAGACGAACATTTATTTGAGTGTAGGAATATGTGGCGGCCACCGTGGTGTGATGGTAGCGTGCTCCGCCTATCACACCGTATGCCCTGGGTTCAACTCCCGGGCAGAGCAACATCAAAATTTTAGAAATAAGATTTTTCAATTAGAAGAAAATTTTTCTAAGCGGGGTCGCCCCTCGGCAGTGTCTGGCAAGCGCTCCGATTGTATTTCTGCCATGAAAGCTCTCAGTGAAAACTCATCTGCCTTGCAGATGCCGTTCGGAGTCGGCATAAAACATGTAGGTCCCGTCCGGCCAATTTGTAGGGAAAAAATCAAGAGGAGCACGACGCAAATTGGAAGAGAAGCTCGGCCTTAGATCTCTTCGGAGGTTATCGCGCCTTACATTTATTTTTTTTAATATGTGCACTTGTGTATGCGCTATATCCTGCTATGTATGTACCTACATATGTGCGTACAATGCACGTTCGCTGTCTCACCGTTATCTCAAGGATATACATAAGCTGTAATCAAGCAACTAGGTTTCCATTCAAGCATAATGATTTTATTGTGGGTACCTCTCTCTATTTCTAGCAGCTTAGCTCAATGGCGTCTTAGTTATGACTAATGCTGATTTTTATGACTCTAACATATATACATACATACGTTCATGTGAATTCATGCGCATTAACCTTAAAAGACAAAATCCTTCGCTTTTATTGTTAAATTGCTTGGTTTCAAATTGCTATGTCATTCTTTTATTTCTTACATTTGAGAAAACTGATTGGTTCTTGTTGGAATTTGTTGGTGGGAAGGAAAAATAATTTAAACATTTTTACTGTGTTGAAATGTGCTGGCATACATACATATATATGGGGTATTCCATCCCATTTCGACCAATTTTGAACCCGACCCCTTTAGAATTGGCTGAAAGTTTTTCTTCTTTTTCTAGCTTACGAAAGACGTTTTTCAGAAGTTTTTCAAATTTTTTCATCCAACTCAAAAAAAGTTATGAATTTTTAAAAAAACACCGTTTTTGTTTTCAAAATGCTATAACTTTTTCAAAAATTGACCGCTTGGGATATTTTTTTTTAATTGGTTTTTAAATGTACTTTTCAGAAAAAATTCAAAAAAATTGTTAAAGTTTTTTTTTGTAATTTTTTCAGTTTTTCGAGAGTTTTCGAATTTCGCCCTTTTTTTCTCATAAAAAAACCAATCAATTCTGCAATCATCCCCACTAATCCCGGAGTGGGCCGAGAATTTTTTTTTGTATTTAATTGAAAAAAAACTTACAATTTTTTTTGTATTTTTTCCGAAAAGTACATTTAAAAACATATTCAAAAGATCCCAAACGGTCAATTTTTGAAAACGTTATAGCATTTGGAAAAAACACCGTTTTTTTCAAATATTTAAAACTTATTTTGAGTTGGAAAACGGTGTTTTTTTAAAATGCTATAACTTTTTCAAAAATTTACCGTTTGGGATCATTTTTTTTTAATATGTTTTTAAATGTACTTTTCGGAAAAAATACAAAAAAAATTTTAAAGTTTTTTTTTCAATTAAATATTCTCGGCCCACTCCCTGATTAGTGGGGATGATTGCAGAATTGATTGAAGTTTTTTATGAGAAAAAAGGGCGAAATTCGAAAAATCTCGAAAAACTGAAAAATTACAAAAAAAAACTTTAAAAATTTTTTTGAATTTTTTCCGAAAAGTACATTTAAAAACAATTAAAAAAAAAGATCCCAAGCGGTCAATTTTTGAAAAAGTTGGATGAAAAAATTTGAAAAACTTCTGAAAAACGTCTTTCGTAAGCTAGAAAAAGAAGAAAAGCTTTCAGCCAATTCTAAAGGGGTCGGGTTCAAACATTGGTCGAAATGGGATAGAATACCCTATATATAATACATTTGAATCTAGGTATAAACAAATGCATCCATGTACGTAAATTTGAAAGCTTTGCCCGCGATTGCTAAGAGCAGTATTTAGTAATTCTTACTAGTAATTAAGCGCAATATATTTCCGATGTGATTACGGCCTTACCTTTCCTAAAATTTTTTGCTGAAAACCTTGTCAAGGCGAAAAAACAATCCAAGGTTTTGCCAACCACAATCACGGCTCGAACTCGCTTATACGATTTTCTAAATTATATTTGATGGTAGTTGTCACGTCACTAGAACCTGAGACTTTGAGCATGGCAAGCCACTACACCGCCAGCCTGTATTTAGTTCTGACTTTTATTTACTCAACATCAAATACAAAAGATTTATGTATTTATGCATATTTATTTACTTTTGCTGTTCTTTTTATTCAAATCATTCCCTTCGCATGAGTGAGCTTTTGACCTTTTGCATACAATTTTCTGATCTTTGTTCTTTTTATTTATAAGCCATTTATACAATATTTAATCCACTTGGGGTTATTTGCCATTTGTCATTGTGTGTATTTTTTTTTATGGTCGCTACTTTGTATTAGGGATGAAAAGGGCGGTATTGTAAATTCCCTTTTAAATGAGGCATATCTTTGTATGTAAGTATTATGTGTTTATATGGAGATGTCTCAAGATATTATTTTCATTATCTTTGATGACGTAGGATTTATGAACGGAATGACTTTTAAAAACTCTTAGTCACTGAAAACAATCAATTCGACCAAAAATTACACCGTACGTCACTTTAAAATTCTAAATATTTACAGATAATTTTTAGATAAGAAAGAATTATTTTCAATTTCTTGGTTTATCTTTTAAATAAAAATGTGTGTGGTGGTGTGTCCTATGGACGTTCAAAGTACTAAACCGATCATGTGGTCACCCCGTATTTTTATGGGTATATTAAATTTTGGAAAAGTTGGCGGGGCCACGTCCCAAGAAATATGATTTTAATTTTGTCACAAATTCATGTTGTTATGCTCAAAGTATTAATCTGTATAGACTGTTAGGAAAGTGGGCACTGCCACACCCCATAATAGATAATTTTATGTATTTATTTGATGCGGAGATCCAATATTTGGTATAGAGATTCCGTTATGAGGAAATTTAGGTGGGAGGATATGAAAACGCCAATTAATGATGATGGATATGAAAGTGGGACTGAAAATGGTGTTACAAGTGGTAGTGGAAGTGGGGTTAAAAGTTGGAGGGAGGAGTCGAATGAGAATGGAATGGAGATAAAGGGTATACAGAGAAATTTAAATTCGTTAAATCTCCATTATTATTTGAAGTAGGTATCCAATATTTAGTTAAAGTTTTTATTAAGAGGGAATTTAGGTGAGAGAATGAGTGGAAGTAGGAGTGATAGTGGGAATGGGGTTGGGATTTGAAAGGGAAAGTGGAATGGAGATAAAGGGAAGGACACAACAAAAGAAATGAAAAAATGGGACAAAGATCTGTAGAGATGATAGGGGGAGCAGAGTAAAATTCTGAAATATAGTAAAACCAATTTCTGGGAAGGATAATGTCTGCCGCATACGCTGATGTACATATAAAATCGTAGTATTTAGGTTTTCTTAAACTCAAAATCCTTTTGGGCGTATGATAGATATACAAAATTTTCTCACGCTTTCTGTATATAGGGCGATTTTTTTGCTTGATTGCTGCTTAAAGCTACATAAAGTATACGATATGTAAGTTTCGAATATTATACTCTATAGTCTAGTTTACAAAATATTGCATGCTCAGCAGACTTATACTGAGACATTTCTGATTTGCAAACATCATAAGTTATGTGTGGCAAACGGTTTGTTATGGATGAGTTATCGCCTGTTATTGACGGTTGGGGCGTATTATCCATTTCTAATCAACGAGTTATCGTTACCGACAGGGTAGAGACGAGTTGTGGATTAAGTGTTATAAATTTGCTATCCAAAACAAAGATATCTGAGTTATCGATTTTTTGAGGACGAGTTATCTGTTTGTTATCGAAAAGTTATCTATTCATTATCGAAAATGTATTACATTTTTATAGGAAAATATTCGCTATGTATTAAAAAAATATTGATTAGTTATAGAAAAGTTATTAGATTGTTACCAATTTGTTATCGGCGTGTTATCGACTTGTTCTCTATTATCGAAAAATTATTTAGTTTCCTAGACGTACACCTGTAGGCTTAGACATGGAATTTCACGAGTACTTTGCTTTTTTCATTTTATAGGTATTTCAGCTGGCTGGAGTCTCTAGATCGTAGGATGCCAGGTAAGTGATATTCGCGTGATCCATATCATCCCAGTAGCTCGTTTAAAGGCTTTCATACCAAAATACAGGTCAATACCCACTGAAGTTGAAGAAGTCAAGAATATTTTGAATATATCATTTAGAAAACAATCCCATAACACCCAAAACGGGACTTCCAAAGGTTTGTAAACGTGCTCCAGCTAGATAGCTCAATTTATACACAAAATATTGGAGAGCCTCTCTGCTGCTTGACCATAACAGCTTCTGCAGCTGTCATAATTCATAACTCCTTTTTTGTCCGAATTTACTTCTCTAAGCATACTGCTATAAGTTTATAAAGGTTTGCTCTAGTAATATTAATTTCTTCTTCTTTATGAATGATTTATTCAGGCTCTTGAAGTTGAATCCAATTGTTTTCTCAGTTTCTTGCTCATTTGATTAGCCTTAAAAAGAAATAGCTTAAAGTCCGTGCCACATTTCAAGCTGATATTCCTCTATTTAAACAACTAAGCTTTTTCGAAAAAGTCTGATTAAACTAAAATACTCTTTTGACTAATATGTTTTTTATGTCCGTGTCACATTTTGAGATAAGGCGATGCAAATTTCAGTGCCAAAGCGGAATAAATATGTATATCTACATATTTTTTTATAAGCGTTACCAAGTGTCTTTAGGTAGGATTTCGTAAGACAGCACCCGTCTATATCACCAAATAATATGCTTCGATGTTTTGCTGAAATCATAATGTGATATTATTCGAAGTGGTAATTGATTTAGTTATTTTTGAAGTTTTTCGTATTTACAGCTTTCTGTGTCCAAAATGGTGAAGTAGAGCCAAAAGACTCTAGAATTTGATTAAGAGAAAGTTTTTATATTTTCGGTAAAACCCGTTCAAATCATTCAGCACCAATGAAGTAAGTAAGTTCTATATTTTGAGCTGAAGAAAAAACAGTTTTTAAAATTCTGAATTTTTCTTCAAATAAAGGCGAGGAATGAAACTTTGCATATTTATTAAATGTAAATACTTAAGCTAATTGTATTTCCGTTTTTTGCTTCTCTGCCCTAAGCTGAAAAGCGTGTTAAATCTTTTCCGCATTCCTTCATTTAATTACAGTTAACATAATGTGCTTAAACTTGTCGGTCGGCCGCTTCAAAAGGTAAGACAATTTTCACTGCCCCACGTCTACGCCTTCAAGCGCTGCTAATTTTACACGCATTGTAATCATTAGGTCAGACCTTTTTCCCCGTTCAACTTGTAGCGTGTTTGTGTATATATTTTTTTTAATTTACATCATTTTATTTTTAATCAACGGTTACTTTCCTTTTATTAAGTGGCGCAAATTTCTTTTAAGTTTTATTTGAAGACCTTTCTTCGTTTATATTTGTTTGTTGTTGTATGCATATGTACGTATGTATGTATGTACATTTGCTAACATTTGGCTGCCGGATATTTTTTCTTTGTTCCTTAAGGATATTACATTGAAAATTAATTAATTCCAAATTGAATGCAGAAATTGGCGCATTGAAGAGCGAAATTAAAAACTTTTCTTGTTACCAGCGTTTTCCTTTATATTCATTCATCTCCTCACTTTCATCAATGTATTGCCACACACAATCAGGGTAAACACACCGCCGCGGCCATCGCTTGTTTAACCTTTGCCAATTTTCAATCACGTGCTTTTATCACCCTGCGCTGCTCGCACCTTAACACACATAAACATATTTACATACTACATAAATAGTTACTGTGTGGGTATCCTCACCTCAAAGTTTCTGGTTATTTCAGCCCTTCGTCCGCTTTCTCCATCCACACTTGCCTTACAATCTCCATTTCATTTTATTGACGTCTTTTATGCGACCTCAGCGCTTCTTAATGAAATTAAAAACTTTGCATCAATTCTTGCCGTTTTGTGACTTTTTTTTTGTCTTTTAAGTTATTTTCTTTTCTTTTTGCGTCGCTTTTGTTTCCATTGAGGCATAAATCGTAGCGCTTAACCTCGAATGGTGCTTTAATGCGCCTCGCCACTGATGACCGTTGAAAGTCGAAAGGGCTAAAGTTCACTGGTTGAAGATAACTAAGCAAAAACGCTGACGGGCAAGTCCATGCAACCGTAACAAAGGAATCCCAGCGAAATTTCAGAGCCAATAATTTCAATTGCAGCTGGTTGGAAAATGACTATATCTGTGTGATTATGCACTTATATACACACAAACATACCAATGCGCATACTTTCCGTCACTAACGTGAATTTGCAAAATAAGCCCCCACCAACCAAATTTATTCAATCGTTATGCTGTGAGAATTTCATTATTTTAAGTTACGTTCTAATAATTAATTCCTGACTTTTTAGCAATTAGCCTTTTGACAGTTTTCGATTTTTTAACCCTCAACTACCCACGCCGCTCCAGCGCATTGCAGTCATTAAATTTTTTTTATAAAATTGCTTCCATTCCTTAGTTTTTTCAGTGTTTAGCTTTGGATTTGACAGCTTTGCAAATGAAGTGGCAACATTTTCATCACTAAGCCATTTCTCGTATGCTGTTGTATTTGTTGTAATAATTTGAAATATTATGCGGTTGCACAGTTTTAGGTTAAAGATTCTTTGTCCCTTTACACAGATGAAAACGTTTTTACAAACTCAGTTTTTTGTGGCTAATGGAAATTAAAAAAGCTTTACAAGAAAAAAATGTAAAAAAGAAAGAATAATTCAATTAATGAACCAAACTTTGAAATTACGTGAGGTTAGAGTGCAAGAAAGGAATATAATTTAATCCAAGGAGAGCTGGTTATTAGTGCAATATTGTAAAACGATTTAATGTAGCTTCTGGTTGGCAACCTTTGAAGAATTATATTAGGATTATGGCGTTTGGATTTTGTATAAAGCAACAAGTTTTACGGGTTTTGTTACGTTGGAGGTGCAGATGGAATGGGTACTATAGTTCTAAAATGGCTGAATCATACTAAAACCTTCGTTCTCCGTAAAGCTGACCTAAGGTGGTGTGATCAATTTCATAATACTCTGGGTGTTATGTCTCTTTGGGAAAAACCTTTGAAACTGTAAGTTTTCTTGGACTTCCCTTAGAGGATATCAATGGCACTTTTTTAGTGATCGAATCGATTGGAAGGACCGAAAATCGTTCATTTGCTGTAGAGATCGAGTAAAAACTCAGCTCGTTTGCATGGGGCCTGCTGCTTCCCTCAACACAACAACATGTTATCAAACAAAGGAAACAAACGTAGCGTCTGTAAAATTGTGTTTAGCATTCGTAGTGGTGTAAATTTTAAATTGATAACAACGTTATATTTAACTTTTTGAAATTTTTTTAATGGCCTGCACTGTTCTTTGAGAAAACCCCCCATATCTTTATATAAAAAAATCACGTGTCACTATGTTTGTCTGCGATGGACTCCTAAACTACTGAACCGATTTTGACTTGTTTTACACCCCGTATGTAGTTTGATCTAACTTGAAATATAGGATAGGTTATATATCAGTTTATAGTTGCAACATTATTTTACTGCAAATTTTTTTATTTGTTTATACGTAATAATAAAATGTTACGTATACGCACCGGCACTCAGTTTTGTGGTGCGGATATACTTCCGTGTAATTGCTTGCTGTTTAATTAAACAACCTGCTTATCAAAAAAAAATATTATAGCGAATGATATCAAGTATAGCACATCACCAGGCCCGTCGAGAGGGAGTTTCTGAGGGTGCTCGCGATTTAGAGATACTATGACATTTTTTTTTAATTCAGGAGACCCTTTAGTTTGTTCCATGTGCAATTTTTAAGCCAAATTTCAAAAGCAACGAAAATCTGCATTTCGTTTTATTATTATAGTGAATTGTGAAAAATAAAAATCTATATATATAAAAGAAAGGCTAAAATGTGTGTTAGTTGGTCGCCGGTGTTTGAAGAGATGCGTAGGTCGATTTTGTTCAAACTTTCACACAAGTTGCGTAAACCTCACGCGTGGTTCATGGTTGGTTGCGATCGACGTACAGGGTCTCGAGATATAGGCCGAAACGTGGACCCGAGTACCCCTAGAATGTGTTTATAGAATATGGATAACAAATGAAAGCTGTTGATAAGTGCTTTACTAGAGGGTAACTTTCATACCCCTGGGTGACTAGGGTCTCGAGATATAGGCAAAAACGTGGGCCAGTGAATGTCTAGACAGTATTTATACAATATGGATATCAAATGAAAGCTGTTGATGAGTGCTTTAGTACAGAGTAATATATTATCCAGAGACGGACTGGGACTGGGATTAGGACTAGGACTGGGACTGAGACTCGGAGTGGGACTGGTACTGGGACTGGAATAAAATACATACCACCCTCTGGGACAGGCAATAAGGGATGCAGAAGAATGAGAAGAAATTGAGAGAAGAGAAAAGAGAAAAGGAGATTGAGAAAGAGATGGAATGAGACGAAGATGGAGATAGATGAAGCGAAAAAGACGGAGGGAGGAGTGAATAAAAGGATTAGGAAAAAGTGAAGAGGGGGGTGGGCAGAGTTAGACGGAAACAGCTTATTAAAATGTATGCAGATAAGCCAAATTTAGGGCAGAACAACGTCAAAGATCAATTATGCTGTGAATAACTACTCAAAATTAAAATCTAAAAAGCAAACCATTGGAAGTTTAAAATAGTTCATAAGACACAAAAATTATACATTTCATAATAACTTTACTAAAATCTTATAAATTTTTTGTATAATTTTAATTTGAATTTACATACTATCAAAATAGAAGCCTTTCGCGTATTTCACAATCACGTTTTTGTATGCAAAAATATTTGTTTATTTATTTAGTTAAAATTTTTACGTTTTTTTCTGCATATACAGTTTGTTATTCGCCGCTATTTTATTTACCATTTTCCAACATGCGCTTAAGTATATATGTATGTACATTAGAGTGACCACAAATGCAAAAGTGCTGAATTTTTTTGCTCCCCGCGCATTTTCTGATAGCTTGACAATAGAAAATAAGATCTGCATAAAAATCTGACCACCTGTAGTGGGAAATAGCCACGCGCATTTGACCTAAAGTTCAAAAATTGACCTAAAAATTATGCATGGCTTTAGAGACCAATATCTCTTTAAACAATGATTTTCGGAGAAATAATGTAATAATCATTTTTATACAAAATGAAACTAGGGAACATATTCTCCATATGATATTTATACCTACCGTTATCCTTTCAGGACATATTGAGTCCTTAAAGTGAAATTTAAATTTTTTTGTTTGTTAAAAAGGCAAAAATAAATATTTAAAAAATAGAGAATTGCATAAACGATACATCATTTAATAGGTTATTTAAAGTAGTTTTACACATCATAAATTTTTTTAATTTACATGCACTATTATAGTCAAGAAAATGATTTAAAATAAGCAAGCCGCATTTTTTCAAACTTTTTTTTTACCAAACTGAAAATATCGTAGTAGGCTTTGCAATTAAAAAAAAATGTGGTATAGTTTCATTCTTAAGGTACGTACTCACCTAGCGTCGCGGCATGTAACAGCAGCGTCGCGTCACTGTACGTCATAATTTGGTATATCGCACTAAAGCGGCAGTAGAGCGGCACGTCGCGGCAAAATAGTTGTTGTTGTTTAAGCATATAGTGGTTTAAAAATGACATAACATGCCGCGAAGTGTGATATACCAAGCAGCACCTGAGCGGCAGCAGCGCGTCAGTTTTGCCTAGTTGCTCAAATTTGTCGCTACGTGACGCGACGCGCAGTTCCGCTGCCGCTAAGTGTGATATGCTCCATAAGAATACATGCAAAGAATATTTGGTCGTGACGTGCTGCTACGCTGCTGTTACGTGACGCGACGCTAGGTGTGATCTTACCTTTAGTAGGTTATGAAAATATTTCAGCTCATTCAATAGTGTGTTGAACCTTCTTTAAAGTGAACTTGTAGCGGTAGTGCTCATAAGTGTGTTATATTCAGTTCAAAAAAGTTTTGTTCAAATTTTTTTTAAAACTATTATTGTAATGGCATTAAGATCCAGATGCATTCCCTTAATTGGTAATTATTTAATAATATCTTACGAGCTAAGTGCTATGTAAGGCTTTTCTATTGTATAATGTAAGAGTATCTTCTTTAAACACAGGCTGGAAAAAAAACTCTTTGAATGGAAATATGCTTCCAAGCAGAAGAGATGTGTTAAGCTATTTATTTTATTTGATTCGTGATGAACATAAAACGGCAAAAGAAAGCATTCCTATTTTGTCCAATAGATTGATTGAGGTCTATACGAAATTCGGAATTCCGACCAAAAGAAAAGATGGAATAGAGAAAATGATTAAAAGGCGTTGAAATCAATACAACAAAATTATTAAATTGAAATGTGGTAAGGCAAAAAAAACATTTTACTGACTCTCTGGACGTGTTATTTGACATATCTCATGCAAATGCCATTAAAACATTGCAAAAGAATAAAAATACGAAAGCCATAAACTTTTTAAACGAACATCGCGTATCAATAGAAGCTGTGCGCTCAAAATTGGCTTTAGAAATTGAAGTACAGTCATCAGACCCACAAGCAGAACCAGAAGCATGTAATTTTAATGCCGTGGTACAGTCTAATGAAGCTCATGTGTCGCATTATGATTTAGATGACCAAATCGATGAACCACAGACAGAAGAAGAGGATTCCATTGACATATCAATACCTGAAGATGACTTTTCCTTGCCGAAGCAAAACAAAAAAGTAAAAAAAAAGTTTGAAAAAAATCGCGGCTTGCTTATTTTAAATCATTTTCTTGACTATAATAGTGCATTTAAATTAAACTACTTTAAAAAACCTATTAAATGATGTATAGTTTATGCAATTCTCTATTTTTTAAATATTTATTTTGGCTTTTTAACAAACAAAAAAATTTAAATTTCAGTTTAAGGACTTAATATGTCGTGAAAGGATAACGGTAGGTATAAATGTCATATGGAGAATATGTTCCCAGTTTCATTTTGTATAAAAATGATCATTACATTATTTCTCCGAAAATCATTGTTTAAAGAGATATTGGTCTCAAAAGCCATGCATAATTTTTAGGTCAATTTTTGAAATTTAGGTCAAATGCGCGTGGCTATTTTCCACTACAGGTGGTCATATTTTTATGCAGATCTTATTTTCTATTGTCAAGCTATCAAAAAATGCGCGGGGAGCGAAAAAATTCAATAGCTTTGCAAATCCCATATGTTTTGTGGTCACTCTAATGTACATAGAATATATATAAATATGTATGTGTATGCAAATGTGAGTGTATGAAAAAGCTAGCGAAATTGTGTGAATGAATGGATTTTTATGTAAAAATAATGAGAAATGTGGTTTGTTATTATTTTCCGCTTTGGCCTTTAGAGCACCGGATTTTTTATTTGCTTACAATTTTATTATTTTTAGAGTAAAGTGAGTTTGTTGATGCATTTTCACACAAATATAGAAACCAGCATATTTATACAGGTGCACTACATACATATATTAACACAGGCAGGTGTGAGAGTGAGTGTGAGCGCTTTTGCCGCTTTTTTACTACTTCCCTCACACTTTTTTGTCGCTTTATTTTAGTTTTGCATTTTTTGTAGCTTTGTTACATTTAATTTTATTTCTGTAGATGGAAGTAAGTCGTAAATTTAAAAATATCGAAAAAAATGTTGAATTTCTTTAAAAGGGCAAAACCATTTCTCTCACATTGTTCACATTGTTGTATTATGAGCTTACAAAAATATGATGAATAGCGCATTGTAAAATAAAGAAAAATGTGAGAACGCCATTAAAGGTTGCCACTGAAGCCCGACGCACATTCAGAAAAACTTAAAGCAAAAGTTTAGAACATATTTAGATATTTTGTACGGCTTTTTAAATTTTTCTCAATTTTGAGTTTTGAGTTTGCGGCTCCTCTGCAATTACCTTATTATAGTCAAGACAGACAAGATGTTAATGCGGATTAAGGAGCTTATTTTGAACTTATTTAAAGTAACTTTGTTAAGGGCATAAATTAAATGACATGTCCACTCCAAGTACATAATCCGGGCCGTTTTCACGGATAACCCCAAACTGAATCGAAAATAAGGGTGTGTTATCAACCCAGAAATCTTTACACTCTCCTTAAGTATAGCCGAGCCATTTTACCGTTTTCATGCGGAATTATTAGCCAAAAAGAAGATCACACTCATGGCAATTAACA
The DNA here is from genome assembly GCA_029619165.1 of Eurosta solidaginis. Classification (NCBI taxonomy): domain Eukaryota; kingdom Metazoa; phylum Arthropoda; class Insecta; order Diptera; family Tephritidae; genus Eurosta; species Eurosta solidaginis. The sequence goes on along the minus strand of JARSSU010020166.1, from coordinate 42,999 downwards.
CTCCCAGTAAATCAGCAATCAAAGCCCTCCAAGGCAGAACCCTAGGAACACCGTATCAAAGGTTGAATATATCCGCTAACGAACTAGTTTTTCAGTGCGTCACAGCAGTGAAATGGTGCAGTGTTGGTGCTGGAAACTATGCCGCAGACGAACTAGGGCTACTGAAGAGAGTTAAATCAGCTGAGTGGCAATATTCCTCCTTTGGCTGCACGCAAATACTTGCTCGTGTCTGTTTTCGCCAACAAAGCGGGCTGAACAGGCGGCGAAGCTTGGTGTCTGTTGATATCAAAAATATTCTGCGCTACATTAGGCGGACAATTTGGTTAATTTAAAGACCTCTAGGCTATGCAGTACTATAGCATAACGGGCCAGTCCAGCTGTTTGTATCCCTTCTACTTTTGCTGTGAGGCAAGCACTCTAATCTAACCAAATATTCATTTAAGACTTCTATGTTAGTGTCTTGCAGCAGCAAGTTAAAATCTTATTGCATGCGATCTGATCGGAATTTACTGTACCGTCTGTTTACCATATTACCATTTCATTTTCAGTGAAGCGACGAATATAAAATCTATGAAATCTGTTAGCAGGTGCAGTTTTGTGCTACCAACACAAAAATGCAGCGCTGGCGGCTAATATGACGTGCGTAGGAAGACTCACACAAACTGTAAGCTGATTGCTCACATTTAGCAAAAGGCCAAAGGAAACTTTTAAATTTATTTGCGCGCCAAACTCCAACTGTTTCAAAGTGGGATAACTAGAAAAAATGCGTAGTATATTCCTAGATTTGTGTTGTTCTGTTTCAGCGTAGGGGAAGTGGAGGAATTAGGGAGAAGAAAGAAAGTAGGAAAAACTGTTTTTTTTTAAATGTGGTTTGCTAGTTTCGTATATATATATCATGAAACTATATACGAAGGAGATGAGTAGAAGAGCAAGGGAAGGAAGTAAATAAAGAAGACAGGGAGAGATGGGGTATAGGAGGAGATAAGGTGGAAACAGCGAGCTAAAACAGAAAAGCCAGAGGGAAAGCACAACCCAGAGGGAGATGAGAAAATGATATGCAAGATGGAAAGGAAGAGACATGGAAGAGCAGAGGGAAACTCGTATCAGAGGGAATGCAGCGAAGCGAAATATATGATGGGATGGAAAGAGGAAGTGAGGGGGGACTGCAGGAAGATAAAGGGAAAGTAAGCGGAGCATGAGCGAAACGGAAGAGTGTGAAGAAAAGGAGAGAGGGAAGACAAAGAGTTAAAAAAAGGGATAAAAAGGGAAAAGGAGAAAGATAGATAGATAGAATATGTTCCTTATTAACAGAAAAAGGAAGAAGAGGAAGACAAGACCAAAGAGAGTGGAGGAGAAATAGGAGGAAGGGAGAGACAAAGAATAAAGATAATACCAACGCAGAGAGTATGAGAAAGAGAAAGCTATAAATAAAATAGAGTCTGACTCTTTCATTAAAATGCACAATTTACATTTAACAACTTTGCCCTAAGACAGAGTATCTGATATAATTTTCCACTCTTTCCTTATAAAAGCACACACACACACACTAATATGCACTAGCTTTGAACACAAAAATTATTTAACATTAAATACAATATTTTTGGAGCAATAATGAGAATAGCGTTAGCAATAAACTACCAAAGCAAAAACATTTAATTTCTTTTTTGGCATGGAAATTTTGCATTACATGCGAGCGTAATTCTCGGAAAGGTATTTACTCAGCAAAAAATGTTGTAAGCAATCAAAAGAAATAATGAAGATGATTACAGTTCATGCAGTTTTTTTATAATAAGCCTAAGAGTATGTGATGAAACTAAAATTATCCCATATCGGTCACAGTAAAACTACAAATATTTATCTGCCTTTTTTATTTAATATTTGAAATGGTTATATTTTAGATAATAAAAATAAAAAATGTTTTCCGCTTTTTTAAAGAGATGCACCCAAATTGTTTCAATGACCACTTATGGGTAGTGTTTTTTTAAATCTGGGTTTTGTGTGCATATTTTTGTAAGAATTTTTTCCTGCCCCAACGCCTTCTCTTCTACCATTTATAACATTTATTGCCTAGTTTCTTTGTCGCATTTGTATAATTTAGACGAACAGTTGCTTTAAATTGGTGGATATGTGTTGAGGTACAATCGATGCACTTTGCGCTCTCTTCTAGTCGACACTGGCTCGAGTACTTTGCTATGGGGCTGCATCTGAGATTATAGCAGCGTCGTGAGCAAACATCTAAATGCATCCCGAAATCATAATAGATTGAGAATTTCCGACTTCAAAATCCTCGTCTGCACCTGTAGTAAAACTTTTGGTTACAAGCGTTTAATTTCCACCTACGATTTATTTTCGAACTAAACTAATAAGAGGACGAATCAGTGCACATGGGGCCACTGCACCCATATTGGAACAGTCATGTTTTGAATAAAGCAAATTGATATATTCTCTTCCTACGGTGCTCTTAATAATGTAATTGAAGTGCAAGTGCTTGAAATTTCTATGTTAGACCAAATACAATTCAAAAGTAAAACAAGTCCTAATGTACATTGTAAGAAAAGTCAGCAAATAAGTATAATGGTGTTTTCTTTTCTGGAAAAAAATGTTACCCTCTTTTTTTTATTCAGTGGAAAATATTTGTGAAAGGAACACACAAACTCACGAGAGAGCTGATATTCAGAAAAGAAAATACTGTAGCGAATTTACTTGCAAATCCTCTTATTTGCAACCTCCTGCTAAGTTCGAATCACTAAACTGTTGAATAAATAACTCTAATATTCAATAATGCAAAATGGCCTTTATTAAAGTACTTCACAATAAATAACTCTACTATTGCCCGACGGATTGCGTGCTTAATCACAACTGACTGTAGCGCCTCTATTGTTGAGGCCTTTTATACTCTTTGATTTCCTCGTTGCATCTTCTAGGCGCTTCTGTTCTAGAATCTACTAGTTGGTTATCTGTTATAATTATACTACGGATGTACGTGTATAGCTCTCCTATGCGCGTGTGTTTGTGAGCGACACTTCCACAATTATGATTGCATATCTCAGATAAGATATCTGCATGTGTTTGTTGCTTCTCCGCTGCGTATACGTACATATATGTAGGCATAATGATTGAATTATTGATGTGCATTCATGTCACTGCTTAGCATCCATCGGCTTAGAGATGACAGTACCCCTAGTGTTGATAATATTCGTCACAATAACATAAGTTCAAAATTAATTTATTAATGTTTTTATAGAATATTTAATCACTACCCATCTGACTTGCTAAAGTTTAAATTATATTTGCGCAGGCACCAGCACTTTATTTTTCTATGTGCAATTATTAGGTGTTCCAAAATTGACGCAATGACCGTTAATGGCTTAATAGGTAATAGAAATTGAGATATTAACGTCACCTCGTTATCGACCTATCAACTTAAAAACTATTTGTATCCAGTTAATTTTGTTTTTGTAAACTGGGTTAAAATATGCAACAAGATAAGCTGATAACCGGGGTTAGGTGAACACCCCAAATATCTTATAGTAAAGACTTTTAAAACTTATTAAATTGTATCGCAGATAGACGGTTGTAGTTTGTGTTTGATGATATCAGTAAAGCAAAGGTGAGGTGTGTTATCAGGAAGGCTGCATATTACCGATTCTCCTAACATTGTCAGCGCGTATCTTTTTTGATTAAATGAAATATGCGTTATATAAGGTGCAACATTTTTTACTGGTGTCTAAGTATGTACGGCCGCAGGTGCGTGAGTGTGATTTTGTTTCTGTGTGGCATATGGTGAATATTACTTTCCACTAAGCGTAGAAAAAAAGTGCAGCAAGAAATTACATTTTAGCAAAAGCCAAGTTAACAGGTAATACCTGGGCTTTTTACAAGTCAAAAAGTTTCTGCCGCAACAGAAAAATATTTATGCGCGTGTGGATATGTACTGAATGTGTGCTGCAAGCGCATTACTCTCAGGCGACAGCTGGTAACTAAAATTTATTTTAACCACTTTTAGTAAAGTGCGTCGCTTTATGCTTACTGCGCCTTGGCTGATCCAACGTTTGTTGTTGAAAAAAGGAAAATAAAAATGACAAAATTCATATGAAAATTTCAATTGAAATTCTGTGAAAAATTCTTTGACGGAGGAGCCAAAGGTGAGCTGTGAGCCAACAATGCGTTGCGGTTGAAATTTTAATAACCAAATATATGTAGCTACCTATGTTTATATTTGTGGTTTAGGTGGAAATTACGAGTATATATGGTGTTTATTTGTATAAAATAAATAAATGTAAAGCGCGATAACCTCCGAAGAGATTTTAGGCCGAGATTCTCTGCTAATTTACTCGTACAACGTGCTCCTTTTAATTTTTCCTACAAATTGACGGGAGGGGACCTACATATTTTATGCCAACTCCCAGCGGCTTCTGCAAGGCAGATGAGTTTTCACTGAGAAGCTTTCCATGGCAGAAATGCGCTCGGTGTGCTTGCCAAATCACTGCCGAGTGGCGACCCCGTTTAGAAAAATCTTCTTCTAATTGAAAACACGTGTTTCTAAAATTTTGATGTTGAGTTGCCCGGGATCTTGTTGTTATTGTTGTTGTAGCGATTTCTTCATCTTAGGTTAAATATTCGTTCGAAATGTAGTCTTTCGCCCCGTACCTATGACCCCTTTTCTTATTATTCCTATTATCTATATATTCTTTGTTTCTTCGATTTTACGAACTCTCACTCCCACACCCAACTTCATTCTTACTCCCAATCCCGATACACTGCACCCTGCGGCAACCTATTCAAACCTCATCTATACCCCATATAGGACAAATGTGGGCCTATAGTAGTTGTTAAGATTAATCAAAACACTGCGGCTGTACGCCCTTTCTTGAGTTAAACTTCTGCAGCCAGACAGCATATATGATTGCCTTTTCTTTGATAAAATATTAATCTAGTCCTTGTTGAGTTTCACATAGGATATTATTTAAATCGCGGAGCTCATAGAATTGACTCAGTTTTCGGCTAGAAAAATGTTAGATATATTACATCACACCCTAGCAACTAAGCGTAAAGACTTGTGTTCGTTGAGTGTAAATAGTAACTTGGCTACAAGCTACAAAAATTTAGATTTTTAAAATCAGCTTCAATGTAGACTAGCTATTAAATCCCTTTGCTTTGGTCGTTTTAATTTGTTTTTGTGAGTGTTGACAGAAGTTAAAATATTATAAATTTTTTTTGTAAGCGCACAAGCTACGGCGTATGTACTAGAGGTTTACGCCGGTCAGTTAATCGGCGGCGGCGGCGTAGACTCTATTATATACCGGCGGCGGCTGCGTGAGTGGCGCGACGACAAAGTGATCGGCGTAAACCTCTGAATTGAATGGCTGGACTTCAGAGTATCACATTGCCCACAACTAATGAATATGGAAACAAATTGCTGACGTCAATGGTATGTTTGACGATCTGGAACAATATCATTAACTTGCGGATGAGTATCTGGGAGGCTTGTAAAGCGAAAATTAAAAAAAAATAATATTTGGAAAGGTTTTGTTTATATGTATTTAAGGAAATCGACGTATCGGCCATTTCGGAAAGATCCACAGTTTTTGCCTCCAAATCTCGCGGATCGTTCAAAAAATTTCGGGAATAGAGGGGGAGAAATACTAAAATGGTCAAACTTTTGTAGTTTAGTTTCACCGAAGGAGATGTTCTGGGCTAACTCTAATACCCGTCGTCGGCACGATTTCTTTAAATAATTTGTGGCTACATGCTGGTCACGTACAAAGGCGACTTACGGTTGCTATCAATTATCTACTAATAGTCATGCCTCTAGTGACACAGTTTTAACGATTATCGTCAATGCTGGCTTATTGTTGATCGCGCTTTCGGGCTGTTTCTAGGAGCTACAATTCCCGACGTGCGAACTGTAGCAATCACGACCACCAGGCGCTACCACGCATCCTGGGCCTTATACCATATGCCAGCACAGAAGCTATAGGGCTGCGACTTCGAACTCATACCTTCGTCGACGTCACTTTCCTAGAAGCTCTAGGTGTAGCTCCGAAGACTTTCTGACGGATGTTTTTGTCGTGCTATGCTTCCGAGCTACACCAAAAAAACACCTTGATACGTTAGGGAGTAACTATTCGGCCGCGCTCGAAATCATAAGCAGTCTAAGTCGATATCACTGCGTAACACATGGGTGAAAATCGTATAATCCTTGGCGCATATACATAATTTAAACTTTACAAGGACCGTGGATAAAAGTTTTAAAATGTGGACCAAATTCAATGGTCTTAGTTTTCGGCGTTATGATATAAGAGCTCATATGGATGACCGCCTTCAGTTTTTAGACTAGTTGGACTATCCCCTATGTTAGGGTAGTAGAACACCCGGTCATTTGTTCGACTGTATTGAGAAAGCTTTTGCTTCACCACTTTCAGTGTTCTTGCGAAGGACAAAGCCTAACCTGGTTAGAAAATGTGCCTACGTATTCACATTTGTAACAGGAGCCGTCACGTGTTGGTCATATTTAAACATGGCTGATAGGCTATATCCAATGTGATTTACTCCAAGGAACTAGTTGGGGATAGGGCCGCCAACTTTAGGAAATGTCAAACCGGGAGACTTGGGTGTTGAACAATGAAGTGTGAAAGTCAAAATTAAGATTTCAGACGCTATTTTATAGCTAAGCAAATAAAGTGATTTTTCAAACCATTCTCATACGTGTTGAAGATATGTATATGTAACTTAAGTGTGAGCTGAGAATCATTTCAAAGGAGAATTTAAACCACTGGAGCCTACTAAAGGTTTTTTGCATCACTGATTTCGGTATTCTTTCAGTCACTCGGGATTTAAAATTCGGCACGTTTTTCGGGTAACTTGCTTTTTTAACAACTTGAGGACAATTTGAAAATATGTTCGATATTTTGGGACATTTTATTTAAATTCATTGTTCTTTATTCATTTTTTTAAAGAATTGTGCGAAGTGAGCATTTTAATTTATTATATAACTTTTCTTTAAGTGTTTTCTCAAATAACTTTTGAATGGTTAGAAAGTGTTAAATTTAGCAATTGGATTTTTATAACTGGCAGTGATGCGCATCCCTTGATACCCCTTTCGACCATATTGGACCAATTTTCGAGATGAAAATAAATGGCCTAGACAGTCTTAAAAGAGTAGAAAATATAGTAACGCGCCGAACGCCGCCGCGCCGATATTTTTGATATTCGGCGACGGCTTGCGAAAAACGTCGCAAATCGCGCGGCGGCGTTTATCGGCGGCGTATATCTCTAGTATGTACATACATACAGAAATGTAAATTTACATCTGCCTTTGAAAACAATTTAGGTACTGCAAACAAAATTTCAGAAATTACCTCAATTTTTTCAGAGCAGAAAATCTCTGCAGCAAATCTTCATAAAATCGCTTTTAATGTACGCCAGCTTCTTTAATCATTTCATTTTATCCTTTTATCGTCAGTCGATTTGCATTTGTTTTACCTCTATTGCTCTATTTAGTACAAATAATTTTATAACGGTTGCTAATGTTATTTGTTTATTTTTTTTTACACCCACGCAGCTGTCTTCCTGCTTAAATGCTGAATAATCGCAAGAACAATATTAATTTTTTATTCTCTTCATTGAGATACATTTTTTTATGATTATGTGGTGTTCTGCGTTTCTTGGGCTTAGTAAGTTTATATTCAGTAAACTTTCATGCTTTCAGGCAAAGTTTAATATGTTTAAATTATTTTGTTTAATTGTTATTTATAGAAACCCCTCATACGTACTTTTTTAAGTGCATAATTATAATTAATTTTAAACAATAAGATGGTTTTTTGTAAGATACTGTACTTTTATTTATGTCTTCTACATATAAACAAGTGTACCAAAACCAACTTCGGAATAGTCCATACTGCAATCAAATTCTCTTTTCAGAACAAAAGTTTTGTTAATGATGCGATCTATCTTTAATGTATACACACACGATTCTAAATCCCTGGATCGTCATCTATACTAACTTTCACAAAAAAAAAGCGGTAATTCGTAAAACTCCTTCCGAGGGTGGAAAACGGTTACGCGCTTGTTAGAATTTTTTGCTCTTCAATATATTTAGAGCTCCACTTGCGAGTCGCCTTAAGTTGAGTTGCTTTGTTGCTATATATTTTTCTCGCTTCGCTCCTATTAAAATTTTTTTTATACATTTGCATTGTTTTCATTCTTGAGTGAATTTTAAGCACCACGCAGAGCTGTAATTTATTTGCAAGCAACAAGAGCGTGCGGTGCTTTGAAAAAGGTGTTCAAGCAGTCTACAAAGTAGGAATGGTGGAGAAGGAAATGGAAAAATAAAAAGCTTACGATGGAAATTTGACTAAAAAAACTAAAGTGTGATAAATACATGAAACCACGAAAAGGCAAAATTTTCAGATAGAATATATTTTTGCAAAACACACAAACACCTGATTGTAATGGTCAGGGAGCGCAATAACTCCTGCTTTTGATGTAAGGCCTGAAGCAATACAGTTAAACCTCAAAGCGATTCTGCAATCCTTTCCTCATGTCAAATCTACGATATTTTGCATCACTTGGTTTTAGAATAAGTGGAAAAGGGATTTAAATATATTTTGTAGTGAAATACGCACACGGCTAAAAGTTTGAGCCTTTTATCTGAAATTTAATATGTGACCAAGCCAAATTAAGTTTTTAACCCAGATTATGCAAGCTTTGGGAAAACAAGTGCTGCAGATCTTGGATTAAATTTTGAACTAGAGAAATGTACACTTGCAGGGCTATCATGCCTGTAGAACAAAACATATCAAAATGCTTTCAAAGAGAATACAAGACATGCAGCACTTTTCGCCAGGGACCCATTTTAATAGTGTTTTTTGCACGAAAAATTACGGGTCAAAAAATGTGAACGTTTATGGGATCCCTTTAGCATTTTCATGAATAATCATACATATTTTTTTATTTTTAAGACTTTTTTTTAAAGACCAGATTGAAAGTAAAATCCGACTTTTATTTTATAATTTCGAAAATAAAACTTAAATTAAGGCTTATATTTTTTAAGGGCGGATAAAGGTCCTGCCATATAACTATGGAACAGCTCATTTAAAGAAAATGAGTTTTTGATCAATCGATTCTTCTAAATAAAAAAGGACACTTCAAAGTTTTTTTTTACTAATAATAGAAATTTGTCATCGTAAAATCATAACCAACTCTCACAGTACTGTTCCTTTATTTTCCATAGAAATTTGCACCTGTTTTTGGGCCATGGAGTTTGATCCAATTGAGATATTGCTTTTGATTTTTCGGAATTTGGAACACCGCTTTCTGGAGAAATAAGGAGGATTCTGAATGAAAAAATTCGTCTCATTTGGATGCGCCGTTTCATAGTTATAGGACCGGACTTTTGTTCCGCCCTTAAAAATAAACAGTCCAAAAATAATTTTTTCCGAAGGACTTTAATTGTGCGTTTTACAAATGAAATTTTTCATTTTTAGATTTTCAGCAGAAACTTTAAGTTTTAGGATTTTTTTTAACTAAAAATATATACGCGCTTTTTATTCAAAGTTTTTTTTAAACTTAGGCTTTGTTTTAAAATAATTTTGCCGAAACGAAGTAGTAATTTGCAAGGTTTCCAATTTAGGCCAACAAAGATGAGAAAACTGCTTAAACGAAGAATGGTTTAAAATTTATGCTAACACTTTCTAGCGTGTTAGTTCAGATGCATAAAGCTAAATATCACGAGCAATATTTTTTGTGGAAAGCTTTAGCCCTTTAGCTCTCCGATAAAGATTTTTGGGGACATTTTTTTGGACAGTACAAATAAAATGACATTTCCGAGTTCGCCCAGTGTGGAAATTTTCTAGCAAAATAATCGCCGAAAACTTTATAGGTGCTTCTAAGCGAAATCGTTGAACAACGAACGTGAAAAGACGGGAGAATACAAATGGAAAGAAGCTCCAAAACTGAACCCCGTAATTGCCGGCGATGTATTTTACTTCGACCCTTCACTGCTCACAACCTTCAATTTGTGCGTTGTTTGAACGTTCACAGCTGATCGCACTTGAACTGTACGTTGTTGCGTTTGCTCTCCATTTAGTGCGAACAAACACGAGCGGAAAAAAATTTGCTAAATCAGACACTAAACTCATATGGCTTTTGCTGTTATGCTTAAAATTCTCTATTCGCGTTTCTCTTCATTTGCCCTATGGCTGTTTAGACTGTCATTGTTGTTGCCCTCATATGTGTTTGAACACTTGTTTGTTCTTTACCATTTTGCTATTTTTATTTTTTGCGTTCTTATTGCAGTTGGTGCTGCCGAAACCCTTAATTACAAGTAAATGTGTTATTGTTTTAAAAAACTTTGTTCGATATTATACTTTTGTTTCCCTTCTCTTTAGCTGACCATAATTCAATAGGAATGGCCTCCGCGGTAAGGAGGTAGTGTGCTCGCCAACCTGTCGACGATTCAGGGGTTTTAAAAAATATTTTATAAACGGGGTCGTTCCCCAGCAGAGGTTTGGAAAAGATTTCCAGTGTGCCTTTGTCATAGGAAGCCTCTTAGCTGAAAATCACTGACCTTGGAGATAATAAGTTACATTTTTGCTCTGAAACTCTAACATGCATATGGAAGGTTCAGCAGCCAATCAGCATAAGTCAATAAATCAAAAAATTTAACAGCGTAGTTTTGATTTTTATAAAATCGTTGTCACAATAAGTACTTCCGTCTCTTACTGACATTCCCAAGCAAGGAATTGAGCGCTTTGTTAAGTAGGGCTTCCAGCACGAACATAGGTCTATTTCAAGAATCTAATGACTTACACTGATTGACTTCTGAACGATCCATATGTGCACGGTGATCTACATTGAACTAATTAGTATTGCGACTGTGGGTGGTCAAAAATTACTCATCAAAAGGCATCCACGACCCATCACGATAAGCCTCTTGAACTTCAACTGAACTTTCAACTACACTCTGTAACAAAATTACCTTTGCGCGAAATACAAATACATACATACATACACATTTTTAACTTTGGTTTAGTACAAATGATTTGTTTCTTAATTTCGGCTTTATTTTTACTCTACCTATTGTGTTAATTCATTTCGGTTGACCGTTTTCCAAAACAATTTTCAAATAACAAACGAAATGTACACACATTCGATGTTGAGAGGACACATTCACAAATAAATATACAAAAACACATACACACACAACCTCTCGAATTCACATTTGTACTTTTATTCAAATGACATGTGAGTGTTGCAGAGAGAGCTAAAAAAATGTTGAAACCCAAAAGTGGACAATGAAAACAATAACTCAAAAAATGGCCGAAAGGTAAGGTGAAAACAATTAAAAAGTAAAACAAAGAAAAATGTTAAGCAAATAGAAAAGTAAATGAACGAGACACGAATAGAAAAGAGGGATTGCAATACAAAATAATTGCTTTACATACAAGCACTCTTCTATAAATTTGCCGGTAACCAGCTTGGACATTCAACATACACACAAAACGACTGACACTCACTCACTCAGAAATGCAAAAATGCAAACAGCCATTAGAAAAAAGCACAACATCAAACAAGACAATAAAAAAAAATGCCAAAACAAAGCGCAAGCAAAGCAACTGAACAAAAAACGAATGACAACGGTTGATGAGTGGCTGTAAAAAAAAACAGGTCCTTCAACACATACTCATATCCACTCAGCCATAGTTTGCTAGGATAATGACATCAAAAATGCTTTACCCCTTGGGGCTTCAACATTTTTTTTTACAAAATATGTGCCTACGCGTTTTACTAGATGGTGAGCTTAATCCTCTCGTTGTTGCTGCTAAGCATTCAAGTGCCATCCCCCTCAACGCCCAATTGAAGTGTTCGTCAACACGTAAACCCTTTTCTGTTGCAATTTTCGTATTTGTTGCAGCTTTCTAAGACTTTTTTTTTCAATGTTTTCTCATTTGAAGCTCTGCGGGCGGGTTGCAATTTTTGTTTTGTATATTTTTGGTAAAACAAACAAAATGTTGAGTTTACAAGCTTCGTCGGCAATATTTTCAAGTGTGGCCTTAACGCCTCTTATGCAGCAGAATTGTCTAAATTGTTTGCGCGCATGTAATACCAAAAAGTTTTGTTGCGTCGTCCGTTGGCCAGTTAGTGCGCCCGTTCGCATATGAAGCCTTTGTCACATGTGTGGTACAAAACGTGTTTAACCCTCCGATGAGTGAGAAGGTCCCTAGGGAACTTTTTGCCTTTTCAGACTGAAATTACTCCTACTTCGGCCACTACGTCGAGCTAAATGAAGATACTGATGACGACGATGATGAAGGGAAGAAAATGATGGACAGGAAACGAATGAAAGTTACTATATTGGTAAAGATGGCACCCAATGGAGTAAAAAAGCACCACGAACATCACGCACTCGTAATCATAACGTGGTCGACTTTACAAGAAAGAAACCAGGACCAACAGGAAATATACACGACCCCTATACAATAATGCGTTCAATCATGACACAGGAAATAATACAATTAGTGCTACGTGAAACAAATCGTAAAGGCAGGTAGGTTACAGCTGCATGGAATTTGGCGAACCCCACGAAGAAAAAGGAGTGGAAGCCAGTGACAGTGAAAAAGTTTGACGCCTTTGTAGCTATTCTTTTGTATGCTGGACTCACAAGATGAAACCATGAACCAGCTATGGAATTATGGGGCGCGACGCGTTGCCCAATATACAAAGCTGCGTTGTCGTACGATCGCTTCATGTGTATAAAGCAATTTATTCGATTCGACAATGGAAATACTCGACAACAGCGAGGCATCAACAGCAAAACTGCGGCTATTGACGATATTTGCAAATGTTGCAACATATGAGCAGCTTACACTCCTCATGAAGCACTAACACTTACACTCCTCATGCACCGCATATGTTGGTACAGTGCGCTACAACAAAACATTCATTCCACAGGAGTTCAAGAAGAACCCGAAGCGCACCATCAATAGTACATTATTTGGGTTCAACGAAGGGGATATAGCGTTATGCTCATACGTGCCGAAAAAAAATAAAGTGGTGAACGTGCTCTCCACAATGCACTACACCTGCCGCGTTGACGAGCAAACCGAGAATCGGAAGCCCTATGCCATATTAGATTACAACGCCAACAAATGCGGCGTTGATACCATGGATCAAATGCTAGGCACTTACAGCTGCAAAAGAGCATCACAACGATGGCCGTTGGCCATGTTTTATAATATGCTGGACGTCGCTGCATTGGCTGCTTTTACGATTTACAAGAAAGGAAGCCTATAAAAAGGAGTGATAGACGGTGGTCGTTCTTGTTACTGCTAACGAAACAATTGGCCACACCAAATATCGAAGAACGTGCCCTGAACAACCATATAACCTCATATCCAAGGATACGCAATGCGATGGAAGCATTCTATGTCAGGGTAAGAAAAACATCTTCGAATTCAAGAATAGAATATATATTTATTTGTTTTTTATTTTTCTTTTCATTTCAGGTATTACCAAGAACGATGGAAGGCAATGCACCGTCGTTTGCGGCTAGGTCAAGTAGACCGTCATGTCACCTTTGCCGTTCTGAGTACGGGCGGCAGCGGAAAACATGGGCATACTACTTCGGCTGCGGCAACGCTGCTTGCGGAGAACATAGCACACTTTTACGTCGCTGCAACACTTGCGCACAGGGCGGGGGACAAGAAGTACACGCTCAACAACAATAATTTTTAAACTTTTGTTATAATAGTCTTAAGAAAATTCGGGCAAAAAAAAATTTTTTTAAAATTTAAAAAATTATTTTTGTATGTAGAATTTAGTTATAAACAATAAAAACAAAAAAAAATCAAAAAAAATTTTTTATATGAAAAAAAACATGATTTACAAAAAAAGGTCCGTAGGGACCTTTTCACACGGCCGTGAAATTCAGAACTGTCACTCATCGGAGGGTTAAGGAAATTGTGGAGCAGCACTTTTTTGTTTGAACGAAAATGGTTTATGGTTGAAAGATATTAAATATTTCATATTGTTTAAATTGTAAACAATTTCGAATTCGTTTATTGGTTAAATGGTATGCGATTATGTAGTTTCCGTTTTTGTAAGATGAAAGGAAAAGCTTAAGTTTGTTTATATACATAAGGTACCTAACTTATCAGAATATGCACCACCAAACCGAAGATATATAGCTGATAATTGGTCAGATCATAGAGGTGTAGATTCATAAGGCTATTTTAATAGAGGGATTTCACATCTCAGCGAAAATTTTGGTGCATTCCCAAATCGTAGTTTATGCTCAACATGAGACTTTCACAGTAGTTTGCTACTGGTATTTTACTTCGAAAGGCATCTGCATTTTGACTTTCTTAGATATTTGCAGAAAGAGTCCATCGAACTTTCTTAGTGTAGTGATGATAACAAACCTGTTTTTGGCAAGGTAACAGATACCCCATTCACATTACAACCCACATCATTTGCCCAGGCTTGAGCGAAGATATCCGATCTATTAATGGTCACAAGACTGGAACGAAGCACTAAAACCCCCCTGCAGAAAAATGGGTGACAGTTACGCAAAGCAACATTTCTGCACTACAGGTTATTGTTTACCTCCGGATTGGTGCTAATCGGATGCACAGCGGGATAGTAAATACCCCCATTTGTAGCCACGGGGTTCAAGTCTGAGCTAAGTGCAATTAAATTAGTTAATTAAAGACAGCGACTATACCAGAACCAGCTACGACTGAACCAGCTAAGAACGCGTAGGACATCACAATGTTAAAAGTTTCAGTTGTAAGCACGGCGAGGGAAGAGAATTAAAACTAGTACCGTAACTTTATGTGATATTCTTCGCTAGTTCGGAACAAGCGCGATTTGCTGAGGGGACAGAGCCCTGGGGGGGCAGTCATTATTGACTGCGCATGTAATACGTTGAAGCCCTCTGCGTGAACCCTAATGAGCCCGGAACTTGGAACAAAGTTTACAACGCAATGATAATGTAAATATGGAGATATTTGTGATCAATTTTATCATGAATCTAAACATTATCTGTCTGCTATTCCGAATAGTTGTATTACCGTAGGTGTGCCGCAATTTTTTCGAGTAAAAACGAACATTTAAACAGGCTTTGCACTGTTATGTTTTTTTTACCCAATCGTTCTACCAGCATCTTTCATTTTATTGCCATCATTGTAAGGAATTTATACAGCAGCTATGCTATTTTTATACTCAGCTGAGCAGAGCTCACAGAGTATATTAACTTTGTTCGCATAACGGTAATCCGTAACGGCATAAACTAATCGATATAGATATAGACTTCCATATATCAAAATGATCAGGATCGAAAAAAGAAATTTGATTGAGCCATGTCCGTCCGTCGTCCGTCCGTCCGTTAACACGATAACTTGAGTAAGTTTTGAGGTATCTTGATGAAATTTGGTATGTAGGTTCCTGAGCACTCATCTCAGATCGCTATTTAAAATGAACGATATCGGACTATAACCACGCCCACTTTTTCGATATCGAAAATTTCGAAAAACCGAAAAAGTGCGATAATTCATTACCAAAGACGGATAAAGCGATGAAACTTGGTAGGCGCGTTGGCCTTATGACGCAAAATATAAAATTAGAAAAATTTTGGGACAATGGGAGTGGCACCGCCTACTTTTAAAAGAAGGTAATTTAAAAGTTTTGCAAGCTGTAATTTGGCAGTCGTTGAAAATATCATGATGAAATTTGGTAGGCACGTTACTCCAATTACTGTATGTGTGCTAAATAAAAATTAGCGAAATCGGATGACGAACACGCCCGCTTTTAAACAAAAAAATTTTTTAAATTCAAATTTTAACAAAAATTTTAATATCTTTACAGTATAAAAGTAAATTATGTCAACATTCGAATCCAGTAATGATATGGTGCAACAAAATACAAAGATAAAAGAAAATTTCAAAATGGGCGTAACTCCGCCCTTTTTCATTTAATTCGTATATAATACTTTTAATGCCATAAGTCGAACAAAAATTTACCAATCCTTGTGAAATTTGGTAGGGATATAGATTCTATGACGATAACTGTGAAAATGGGCGAAATCGGTTGAAGCCACGCCCAGTTTTTATACACAGTCGACCGTCTGTCCTTCCGCTCGGCCGTTAACACGATAACTTGAGCAAAAATCGTGATATCTTTACTAAACTCAGTTCACGTACTTATCTGAAGTCACTTTATTTGGTATAAAATATGGCCGAAATCCGACTATGACCACGCCCACTTTTCCGATAGCGAAAATTACAAAAATGAAAAAAAATGCAACAATTCTGTACCAAATATGAAAGAAGAGATGAAAAATGGTAATTGGATTGGTTTATTGAAGGAAAATATAACTTTAGAAAAAACTTTGTAAAATGGGTGTCACACCTACCATATTAAGTAGAAGAAAATGAAAAAGTTCTGCAGGGCGAAATCAAACGCCCTTGGAATCTTGGCAGGAATACTGTTCGTGGTATGACATATATAAATAAATTAGCGGTACCCGACAGAAGAAGTTCTGGGTCACCCTGGTCCTCATTTTGGTCGATATCGCGAAAACGCCTTCACATATACAACTACTACCACTCCCTTTTAAAACCCTCATTAATACTTTTAATTTGATACCCATATCGTACAAACACATTCTAGAGTCACCCCATGGTCCACCCTTATTGTGATATCTCGAAAAGGCGTCCACCTATAGAACTAAAGCCCACTACGTTTTAAATAATCATTAACACCTTTCATTTGATACACATGTCATACAAACACATTCCAGGGTTACCCTAGGTTAATTTTGCTAAATGGTGATTTTCGGTTATTTTGTCTCCAAAGCTCTCAGCTGAGTATGTAATGTTCGGTTACACCCGTACTTAGCCTTCCTTACTTGTTTATTACTTCATATTTAAAAAAAAAGAAGCTTTCTAATACTGCCAACACACTGCAAATATCCGGTTACTGTTAACGTCTAACGGAAGTAGTCATTCAACATACATTTCCGCTAACTACACTAAATAGTACAAATACACTTAAGAAAAGCAGAAAAGTGTAAAGAAAAAAGCGTAAACTCACTGAGTACGCACAGAGAATGGTAATTACCGTCAGTGTTGGCTCGCCTCGCTCGACTGGTGGTAGCCTAATAAAATCCAATAAAAATGAAATAAAAGGAAATTAGTGGTGAGAACAACACAAAGTGTGCTAAAATAAACCGAACATTTAAGAAGAAAATAAAAAAAATGTGCCTCCCAAGAATATGCGCTTAAGAAAACTACATACATAAAGGTCGTAAATGTGTATTCACCTATTACGGCCTTATAAACCAGTAAGAGGAGGAGCCGAAGGACCTTCACGTTCATGCAATGTCCATGTTTACCCTTTTTATTGAGCTACTAATTTGTTGTTGTTATTTTGTCTTAGGGGCTCACAAAACACACCCGCTGTGCTTAACTTAGTTGCAGCTGACCCTTAAGGCAATCATTGCGGTCAGCTGCTGGTTGTCGCTGTTGTTTGTGCGAATATTTTAGTAAAAGCGAAAGCTTAACTCACAGCATGTGCTTTTGTCTTATTTGCTGTCATTCCTTAGCTTGTTACAAATACGAACATTCATGGATTATTTGTAAATGTGGTTGTGCGTGTGAGTTTAGCCTACATATGAATAGTTTGCAAGTCTTCTACTTCATTACTATCTTCATCATCGTCGTCACTTTAATCTCAATGTCATTTTCCTTAATTTGTCTTGTTATTGTTGGTTTTCGTTGTGGCCATTTCCGTTGACCGTCGTTTCTCATCAGGACTGTAAAGCTTTTGTCGTATTCTAGAACAGACAGAGAGCAACTTCAATCATTCAGCCTATTGCTCACAGCTGGTGAATGGTGCTAATTCATTATACAGGCATTTATCACATACTTAAACAGAAAGTACACGCACACCATAACACAGCGCATTGTTGTTTTTTGTTACATAACCTTCATAAATACATATTTAGGACGCTCGGAGGCACGCCTCAAAGTTCCCTTATTACTTATTAGAGAAGCCTAAAATTGTCAGCCTACCTGCAAATACATACAAAAAAATTCGCACCTCATATAAGGCTTATTTATTTTGGCAAAATTAAATCTGTAAATATCATCACTTTTATGTAATGCTGAATATGACACCTTTCTCATAGAGCAATCGAAAAAGACTTTAATAAGCTATTTTCAAAACACATTTATTTTACTAATTATGAGCAAACAAATTAAAATAAGAGAATAAAATTTATGATATTTTTGAAATATGTTGGCCCACTTTACAATAATTTCCATTTTTTAATAGTTTTCGTTCAAAATAAACAATTTTCTTCATCAACCATTGTCGTCTCAGTCTCCCCAAAATAGAAAAAAATTATTTGTAGCGATACTAATTTTTAATATTTCCCCACTAATTTTTTTCCGAACTTGAAAAGTGCGATGCCGACGATCTTATTATTATTATTAAGGCTCACATTTTTATTGGAAACACACAAATTTGTAAACGCTCCAATGTTAATATAATCCTCTTATACATTTTTTTTCAATCTCAATTTGGGAACTAATTTTATTCGCAAATATCGAACCCCAAAGAAGTGTTGACAGCGCTGTGTAAATAAATGGACTATTTTAAAAATGGGATTTCCCCTATTTCGTAAATTGATAACTTCCCATTTTCTCCGACACGACCGAAACGAAATGGGCCAAGAGAGGACTGAAATGAGGGAGCATTTGTTTCTCACAAAAAAGTGAGTATGTGCAATTCCACCAGCGCTCATCACTCGGCTTCGTTCAATGATAACACGAATTTACCCTAACTCCGCTAAAGCAGTTTAAGATCGGGTTGAGTACGCCGGTTGTCACTTGGGTCATTTGGGACAAAAATCAAACCACGTTTGGTATGCTGTTTCCTTTTTAAATTCAGGAAACAGTGGCAACAAAGACGATTCCATCAAAGATAACTTAGGCAAGGAAACACTTAAAAGAATTGTGTTAAATTCAAGGGAAAAAAATTTGCTTTAAGGGTTGATGAAACAATGGCTGCTCAGAGAAAAAAGGGATTGGTGGTTAAATATTTCGATCGGTCATTAAAATCCTCTCTGAGTTCAAGGAGTTTTAGGACAATTACGATACAGAATTGAAAGTTTACGTTTATACTTAAACTAATTAATACCATAGATAAAGGAGCCCAAACAGAAAAATTTTGTCTGACGGTTTTATACCATCTAACTTAGGCACATTGCAAGCCCATTTTGAGTGTTTTACGCATATTAGCCATATAAAATATATTGAATATTTAAAAAACCATATTGAAAGTTCAATCGATTTTTTATGCTTAGTACAAAACTGCACGTCACATAGTTAGGGTGTGAAATTAAATTTTAACCCCACCGTTGTTGCTGTATTAACGATAAAGACACTCCCCAAGGTTTGGGGGAGTGTTATCAATGTTGATGGTCCTTTGCCGGATATAGATCCTATACGTAACAAGCACCATTCTAGGCCATAATAGTTCCATCATCATCTATTGCGGGCTCAAGTTCTTCATCCCTGGGCGGCACATCGCTGTCTCCATTTAGTAGGGCAGAGAAGTGATCCCATCATTATCTAAATACTCGCTGGACATCGGTTACAGATTCGCCGTTTGCGTTGCTTTTCCGTCTGTCGCCGAATTTTTTGGTAAAATTTGCGGGCGTTATTCCTGGTGGCTAGCAGCCCTGCCTCTGCTATAATTTTATAGAAAGCATTTACTGTCAAATGGCAACAACATCGAAAATCAAATTGAAAGTAATATTTTTTCGACACCTTTAAGATATTTCATTAAAATGTTTATTGGGATCTATCAGCAACGCTGCCGTCGTGTTGCTTACAACCGTTTATGGCATTTTTTGCTGAGTATGCTTGGTATTCCAATTAGCCGCTGTGTAGGTATGCAAGTTAGCAAGTGTGACTTGAGATTTATTTGTCTTATTGTATTTCATTGTTTTCGCAGACAAATCGCCAAACATTTAAATCTGCACATTAACACGCACAAGCTTCCACGGAAGGTATGGTACCGAATTTTTGAACCAGCGTATACATTAGGGGCGGGTGGAATGCTGTTGTATATACATACATACAATTCCGATCACTTTCATCATGGCATTCCATTCTTAGCATGGAATCCGCTCAACCTGAAGGACGAAGTGCTTTTTAATTAAATTTAAATAGGAGACAATAAGTGCCTTAAAAATTTTAGTTATCTCTATTTTTCAGGCAATTAACTTGTAGTTAGAAAATGTATACAAAATCGGGAAAATTTTACGAAGTTTTTGAGTATGCAGCTTTGAAGCTAATCGAATTTTATGGCGTTTTCTTTGGCAAAAAATGTTACACTGGTGTTACCCTCACTTTTGAATTGGGTTACTTGGCGCTCTGCAAAATGGCTGAGGTTGTAGGTAATAGGTACCTTTTTCTTTTTCAGATGAAAATACTTCGTGAAATGAACACACATACTCTGAGAGAACCGAGAAAACGCAACAGGGTAACATTATTTGTAGAATAGAAAACGCCATTAGTATGATAATGTGTTCATTTAGATTGTTTTTATAGCAGACATAAAGACTAAATTTTCTAATATGGAACATTAGCGTTTTTGCTCTACTCCGCTTATAAAAAAAATTTGCAAGAAATAAGAGGAAGTTTTGTTTCTGTTGATTAAAGGAAAGGAAACTAAGGAAAAGGAAAGGAACGATTAGAAGTAAAATTCAAAGCAGAGCCAGAAGTCGGAACTGAAACTGGATGATGTGTTATAAATTGGCTATCGAAGTGTTAACGGCTTGTTATCGATGAATTACCGATTTGTTATCGACGCAATATGTGCGTGTTATCGAAAAGTTATCGATTTATTAGTTATCGATTTCGCATCGACGGGTTATCAGTCTGTTATCGAAAAGTTATCGACTATTAGCTGTCTCTAATTTATCAAAAAGTTGTCGATATGTTATTAAAAAGCTTATCGATTAGTAATCGGAGTATTACCAATTTTTATAGAAAACATATCGATTAATAATTGAAAATTCATGGAAATCAAATCAAAGTTGTCGATGAGAAATCGACGAGTTATCGATTAATTATAGAAAAAGTTTAGATTTTTATTGAAGCTACTTTTATCGGGTAAGTGAGATTGACAATTGGGTTGCTGTGAAGCTATAAATATTTGTATTGCGCTTATCAACTCTTGAATCCTATAAGTTATGGGTAGCGGTTCTTACCGTTGAGAAGTCGACGAAGCTCTTCCCAAAGAGCCTGATATTCTTTGCTTCTGTTAAGATTACCTCTGGTTCAACGGCAACCCCCCGGGGAAACTCTAGTTAAATTAAGACCTTGGTTTTTTAGACGTACGCCTGTATATTCTTACATTGAACATTACGAGTACTTAGTACTTACGCCTTTTTTTTCAATTTTACATTTTTTAAGGCCTTCAAATACAGTTCATCCTTACATCTCAAAGTGCTACATATACTTTAACAGCCATTGTCACCATCTCTGGCTCATTACTAAACGCGTTTTGTCAATTAAAGTGTCAGTCAGCGTTAAATGGGAATTAATATCTATGAAGATTCAATTATTCATACAAATTGTTGGTTCTTGTTCCTGCATTGCCATGACTACGCCAGGTTTAAGTAAGAAATTCAGTGTGCTTCACATTTTAGAAGTAGCATTTCCTCAGCTTTCCAATCTCATTCTTCTACCCTCAATTCAATTTATAGCTGTAGTTTTGTATGTTCGATAGCTTTTCGTTTCCAATCACAGAATATTGAACACATTTTGAGTATCTACTTTTTGAAGTCAAGGTGGGCAAGCCAACATTGATTGAACACATGAGAAAGTAATACACTCATACGTCCGTGATACATACCAAACATGGTTTTTTTCTTTTCCAATGCTCTCTCACCGCGCATCCATATGCTCTGTATTTCATCAAATTGCATCTTGTATCGTTTTTATTCTCCTTAGACATGCCGACTCTGCTTCTGTATGTCCACATATAGCACGCAATAAATGCTTAACCCGACTGCTATAACTGAAATGTATGCTTGGTTAATGCCGGTAGCTTAGCGTTAAGTCTTCCGTTGTCCTGATGCCACGCTGTTAGTTTAGTTTTCCTGCTTTATTCTGCTACTTTTATCTTGCCAACCAAGTTCGACTTACATACATATTTGCTATATTTTTTAGTTACATATTGCGACTAGTTCCCTCCTTTGCAGACTTCCTGTTGTGTTGCTTCGGTTATGGTTTTGTCCACCGCACTGTAGACAGGTTGGATAACCTTTAGGCCACTGGTTGGGAAATAGGTAGGACAACAGGATACCAGATAAAAAGAAAGGATATGCTCTTAGGTGCTCACAATGTCACAACAAATGGAAAACTGCTTAAGGCAGATAAAAACAACAACAAGGAGAGAAAAAATTGTAAAATTGGAAAACAGAAAATAGAAACATGAAATCGAGGCAATACTGGCAGCACGACAGTTGAGGATAAAAGTCGAAATGGCAGTTTTTATTCGAATTGAAAATCCACGAAATAGAAAAAATTACAATCAGTGGAGGGAACTAACGAGAAGCAAACAGTGGAACGAGATTTTGTATTTTCAAGCCATAACGGTAAACAACTACTGCCTTAATGACAGCACAGCATGGTAGAGGGGGGTGGCTCATTGTAGTATTCATGTCTGCTAACCTCAACCTCAAGCCGCATTTAAAATGTATAGAGATAATATTTTTAAAAGGCCAAATCGGTGGTACAATGAAAGGTAAAAAGGTCAATTAAATATTGAAACAAATACACAAAAAGCTAGTAAAGTCGCAAACTTAATGCACGATGCAAATATGGAAGAGAGGATGATAATAAAAATTGTGCTCATTGTCGTTGGCAAACACAATTTTATTGCATTTTTTGTTGTTATCTTTATCGGCATTGTGTATGGTGTTGCTTTAGAGCTTTTTTTTCTTGTTTTATACCAGAGATCGACCTGTTGGGGTGAGACAGCTAATGTATGGGCCATAAATATCTGACTTGATTAAATCATAGAGTAGATCGAAGCGCAACGGGGTAAGATGTATATGAATGTATATGTATATTGATGAATGAGTAACGTAACCAGTTCAGGTAATTGCGGTTGGATTCTAGATTTGTGATTTTTAAAGTGGTGTGCAAAACAAAAGGCTCAGTGGCCGATAAGACCTGTTACTGTAGGAAGAGCTGTCACAAGTCACCTGTATACGAGCTAAAAGGTTATAGAGGGACACATTTAATTTTATTGCGCAATAATTTTACTCGAATAGAGATTACTGTACAAAGATTTTGCTTGCAGTACATATCAGATCCCTGCAGCGAACTGAATTTGTTCTGAACTACCGTATTAAGAGACGGCTAGATTTCTAGTTCACAGTGTTTACAAGTGGAACTTTTAACACTGAGATGTCCTATGAAATGGCAATTGCATCCCTCTGCGGAACGCGTTCTAAATTAGTTAAGTTGTAGGTTGTTTCTGAGATAGTTGAGTGAGTGATTAATTTAAATACATATGGACCTGAGCTCTGTTGGTGCATGGAGGCTGAGTATTCTGAACTAGGACCAGATTACTTCCATACTCACACTGGCGATAAAGTTATCAAGCATGACTTCGATGGAAGCGGCAGTTGCAGCAATCGCATAACTTTTATAGCTTATAAAAGAAGCAGTCATCATCGCAGAAAAACGTTATACTGAAGCAACTCGACTTAATGTGCATTTTAGCGAATCACCCGTTCGCCTATCACTCGATTTTACCCGACTTAAGGTAATTACCATGACTTGACTTCTAACCGCTAAAGCGATACTTAATAGAAGTATCTCTCTTAACACAACATTAAGCCCTTTGCTTCAATTTTCACGCCCATTCAAGCAGGCGTCGCAAGATATAATTGCCATCCTGCCGTCTCCCATTCAACGCCTTTGTCGTATGGTGGTGTTATCCGCCTTTGCATTGACTATGACCTAGACCAGCTGCGCGTCGCCTAACAAAGTGTGTTCTCATCAGAGTCTTATATTTTCCTTTGAGAGTGCTTTTTGTGTGGAGCGCAAGCCGGCCACAGGTTTGGTAGATGATTATATATTTATATGTCCACTTGCAGCCTCACTTCATTGTGAACAGACGCTATAAACCCCGGTTGCATTTTAAGCCGATTATGTCGGTGTAGCCTCCACCAAAATTCCATCTTTTTAATCTGCACCCGCGTTTCTTTGCAACTAAGTAAAACGGTTTGAAATCATAAAATCATATGGGAAAAGGGATTTTTTTTGATTAAATGCTTGTTGATGTATGTTCTATTTATATATGTAAACAGATAATAGCTCAACTAACTTAATTTTTATTCATTCTTCGGAGCATTTTCGCAATCAACAACCCTCATCTCGTCTTGCCGTGACAAGGGCCAAAGCATTGCCACAATAACGTCAGAATGCCAAAGTCATTCCCTTGTGACAAATAATTTCAAATTAAGTTTACCTGTGGTACATATTAGTTAACTTTCTTTTGCGATGTATCGCATATGTGTGTGTATGTTGCCAATACCTCGCAAGCATTGTTGGATGATGAGTTCGATTTTTGTGATAATAGGGTATTCATAGACAGATCATTCAACTAATGGTGGAATTGACGGACTTCTATCAAATTTTGAAGGGAATGGAATTGTATACATAGTATAGTCTAGGACTATTTCTTGAATGTTTCGTGAACTTTACGAGATGACTTCAGGGGCAGCTCGAGATTATTTTATGGATCATTTCGAAACTACATCTTTTGATACATTTTTGGGCGATTTCGGGATCACTCCTATATTATTTTGGGAATCATTTCGAGTTTACTTTCGGGACCAATTTGAAACAATAGCAGGATAACTTCAGGATTACTGTAGGTATCTTTTCGTGATGACTTTTAGATGATTTCGAGACTATTTCGAACTCATCTTGGGACAGTTACAGGATCATACCAGAATCACTTCGGCATTATTTTAGGATCTTATCAGGACAACTTCTAGATTGTTGCCCATTCTAAATTTTTTTGCATAGATTAATGATAAAGGAGTATGCATCAAATAAGCTGGAAATAGCTACATTTAAAATGATAACTACACATATTACGACAAATTTATCTTTTTATTATTATTAAATAAAATTTGAGCAAGGTTGTAACTGACTCATAATTGTTAGATCCAAACTAAGTCGACACGAAAGGAAAATATGTATATTCCCAAATAAATATGTACGTCTGTAAAGCATTTTGTCTATATTGAGTTAAAGTCACTTCTGAAATAAATAATTGGCCTTTTTGGGACGTTAGCAACAGAGTAGCCCCAAGGTAATATCGCTCATATTTTAATTTCCCCCAAAGTTACAATTTGCAAAATATTTGAAAGCCTTAATTTTTACAAAAGATTCAAGTAGACACCACTCGAAACATAGTCATCGTTACATATAAAAAGATTAACATAACCCCAAATACATGAGTAGCGAACACCTTTGTGCATATTTATGAATATTTACAAGCAGGCAAACCATGTGTCACAACTACGTATAAGCATATATGCATTAATAAATAAATAAATAATATGTGGAGATATTCGCTGCTGGTAGTATAGCACCACTCACACTCTTGAATATTTTCATTATCCACCAACAAAATTTATTTTTTTGCCAATTTTTCTCTCAGCTTTGTGTCTATTCTTTTTGTTGTTGTATTTGTAAAGTTATGTGTTTGTTATTGCTCTCATTCGTTGCGTGGTTAAATTGAAAGTCCCCAAATGAAAATAAAAGTAAATTCACATCATCAACGACGTTTATTATAAAGCAATCAACAACCAAGCAGTAACGTTGCATACTTTGCGGGGCTCAGCTGTGCCAGTACTCTTATATGCATAAAAACGTATTGTTTTTTTTCTTCATACCGCAAATGTTACGGTACTAGAAGCTAGTCGCATGCGAATGTATCACTTTGTATATGTCCGTATGCGTTTTTGCCTGTAACAAGCAAATTAAGCACCTGTTGTATTATATTTGTACATGTGTATGTTTTTGTTGTTTATTAAATTTTTTTCTCTCTGGAGGTAGCGAAAAATATTGAAACTAAAGTGTCACAAAAGTGCGAATAAAGAAAAATGTAACGTGCGGTTATGAAAAATGTGCTAAAAAGTCAGCGTGCATTTGTAAAATGGGAAACAACAAAACAAAACTGAAACAAAGAAAAATGAATGTGGTTGCCCTTTTTAAATTGAAATATTCTTTTCAATATTAATTTTACGTAGGTGTATGATCAAGCGCGAGGTGAAAGCTGTAAATGGCTGTTTAAAATTGGTTTGTTCAATAAATTGTGTATGAATGGATAAACGTAACTATTTGACAACATTTTTGGGGAATACAGAATGTAAGCAAAATCTTTGGAAGTGGTTTGCTAAATGGTGTGTAATCGAAGAGGTATCGATTTTTTGTCGAACTGTAAGATCGATGACAAATGTTATATATGCGCTTCTCTTTCTTTTCGACGACTGATTATCGGAAATTTATCGATTTTTTGTCGAAAAGTTTTCGAACTGTTACCAAAAAATCGATTTGTTACCCGATTCTTATTTTTAAATTATGAAGCGAGACATGGCGATCAGTTTAATTTTGTGTGACTTAAATAAATAATTTAATACAAGGCGCGGTAATACCCGAATAGACTTTAGGCTGATCTTCTCTTCCAATGTACGTCGTGCTCCTGTTAATTTTCGCTACAAATTGGCGAGACGGGACCTACTTGTTTATGCCGACTGCGAAAGACATCTCCAGGCAGATGAATTTTCACTGAGAAGCTTTTCATGGCAAAAATACACTCGGGGTTTTTGCCAAATCACTTCCTAAGGGCGATCCCGATTAGGAAATTGTTTTTTCTAATTGAAAAAACTTTTTTTCTATATTTTGATGTTACTTTGCTGGTAGTTGAACCCAGGAACTTCGGTGTGGTAGGCGGAGCACGCTACCAAAACACTACGGCGGCGGTGAGTGAGTGAATTAACTTGAGGTAAACTTACTAGTTTTTATTGTTTTATACCGACTTCAAAGGGCATCTTCATGGCAGGAAGAAACTGGATGGGTTTTCCAAACAACTGCCGAGAGATCACAAAAGTTTAGCTGATTACTTATACATCACCAGCAATTTAACGATATAAGTGTAATCGGTATTACGAGAAATTGGATTTGCATGAAGACAGCTTTGGCCATTCATATTGTAACGAATTTAGTGCTATTCAGCTTCCTCCAAATCTTCTACTAACGTTCGAATCTCTAAACTGTTGAATAAATAACTCCACTATTCAATAATGCAAAATAGCCTTTACTAAAGTACTTCACAATAACACTTCTACTGCTCAAGAGATAGCGTGCTTAAATCAAACTGAATCGTCGCTTCTCAGCTGCTGCTTTTATAGTCTTTGGTTTCCTCGTTGACATAGTTCTAGGCGTTTCTATTTCTAGAATTTGCTATTTGTTTACCAGCTATACATTTCTCAGCTATAACTACAGATGCACGATTTTTATAGCTTCTCGCATAGCCCATGCGCGTGTATATGTGAGTGATACTTCCAGAGATGTTTGCCTACTTTTGGGAGTATCTCAAATAAGATATATGCATGTGTTTGTGCGTCTCTCGCTGCCTGTACGTACATATGTGTAGACATAATGATTGATTCGTTTATGTAGATACAAGTGACTGCCTGCCGGTCGGTTCAAATCACTAAGTTGCTATGTATGGCATGTGATGCTGCCATGCCCAGAAGTCGCGGAAAAGCACAGAGCACTCCGGTATATTGGTGGAATGACGAAATTGCGGAAGAGCGTAGAAAATGTCACAAAGCAGGAAGAATAGCGCAGAGGGCACGCTTATCACCACGATATGCGGAGCTACACAGCACCTATGTCGCACAAAGAAAAGCACTTAAAAATGCCATAAAAAAGAGCAAGAAGTTATGCTTTAGGGATCTGCTGGATAATGTCGACCTAGATCCTTGGGGACCAGCCTACAGAACTGTGATGGCCAAAGTTAAAGGACCGATATCACAGCAACCTACGTGCCCGATACTGATAAATATTATTGTTGAAACACTTTTTCCGGCGCAAGATCGCTGGACTTATCCAAGCGAGGATCTAGAAAGTACGGAAATTCCGCAAATTACAGAGCAAGAGGTGCTGGACGCTGCAAAAAGAGTTGCTGATAACAAATCCTCAGGACCCGACGAAGTACCAAACATAGCCCTTAAAGCCGCGATCACAACTAGGGCTACATTATTTACTGATTTTTTTAATGCCCGTATGCAAGAAGGCGTGTTCCCTCGCCCGTGGAAACGACAAAGACTTGTCCTATTGCTGAAACGTGGTAAACAGCCGGACCAACCATCCTCATATAGGCCATTTTGTATGCTGGATTCCCTAGGGAAAATTTTCGAGCGTATAATTAGTGAGCGCATACAGCTGACTCTAGAAAGACCAGGTGGCTTATCGAATAGTCAATATGGATTTCGCAAATCAAAATCCACCGTAGATGCCATATGGACCTGAGCTCTGTGGTGTGGTATGGATCTAAACAGACCCATCAAAAATATATATTAGCAGCGTACCGTCTTGCTTCTTTAAGAATAGCAAGTGCTTATGCGAAATGGCCGATCTGTATAACACTAATATCGAGCGAACATCTGAAGAAGACAAGAAAAGAGCAAGGACAAAAACAATAGCTAAGTGGCAAGAACGGTGGGGAGGCCTCGAGTAAAGGGCGTTGGACTTTCACACTCAGAGGAAGATCCTCATTGCCCAATGTGTACCACAGAGTTAGAAAACGCAGAACACGTCATGTTCTACTGCCCCCGTTTCCACGAAGAAAGACTCACCTTGCATGGAGTCTTTGGGGAGGAACCTACCACGAGAAATTTAGTATCACATATGTGCAACAGGAAAGAGTGCTGGACTGCAGTGAGCAAAATGGCATTTATAGTAATGACACGCCTGATGGATGCTGAGAGGGAGCGCAGGGAAATGCGCATGCGAAGCAGTGGCAATTAAATGGACACTCAGAGCAAATAGCGGGAACCTGGACGCAGGGACAACAGTAGGCTCTTAAAAAATGAGAAATATGGAACGCCACCCTGAAGTAATGCGAAAGTGGTGCCGGGGTGGGCGATGGTTGCAGAACGGGGCTGTTTTTTAATCTACGGACACACGGTTGCTGCGGCGTTAGCAATTATGGTGCATTAGGCATTTTTCAGCCTCCCCGCAAAAGTGACTGCCTCTTTATTGTTGTTGTGGCTTCATTTACTTAGCATCAGACTAGTGATGTGAGTATCACTTAGTGTCACTAATATTCGTCACAATATTTATGAAAAAGGAACGTACAACTGAGATTATAACAAAGTCATTCACATAAGGCCTTCCTTGTAATCGACATTATTTTAAACTTTTAGCTTTGTAGCTTTAAGAAGATTAAACTTAAAAGCTTTAGCTATTTTCTTCTTTGTCATGTGCTGGTAAATATTTTTGTTAATTCACTTCGCAGTAAAAGTTCTGCATCAAATGAAGAAGCGCCAAATACTTAGCACTGAAAAATTTCACGAAGTTTCATTGATATTTGTATAATAAACAAATATTTTACGAAAAGATAGCTTAAATGAATACTTGCTAAAACAGCAAAAGATTTTAAAAGGCGAACTACACATTTAAATGTTGTAAAAATATGAAAGACTGTAAAATAAAGAAAGCTTTAAAACGTGTTGGCAAATTTCATAGTAAACGAGCTGGCAACGCCGGCTTCTGGCAAGCTCGCTTCTGTAAATTTGCACCAAGAAAACTTGCTGTCCAAGTTGCAGAACTAAAACAACAACACTACACACATGCACTTATTGCGCTTTTGTTTTTGCCATGATATAAGCTGCTATTAACGAAAAGTTGATGCACTATACTTGTTGTTGTTTTTGATAGTAAAAATATATTTTACGAGACTTCGACGTGTGCCAAAACAGCACAGCCACCAACAATCCAAAAATCTGAAAACAAGCGAAAGCACAATAAGAACAAATTTTAAAACAAAAGGATAACCGGCCAAACAACGTCAAGTGTTGTTGGCCAAGCGTACTAAATTGCGATTACACATACACACACACATGCATATACATACAAATAAGCAAACAAAGTTTCAAATGGGTATGCAAGAATGAGTTATATATTTGATGTGGGTAAAGGCTATTGGGAATATGGGGTGGTGGTGCGGAATGAAATCTCTGGAGCAGTTAAGTGTTTGCATCCGTGATTGAGCTTTAAAGTTGTTCAAGTGGAACTAGAGGCAAAAAACAAAAACAACATCAGCATCACTCACTGAAATGGAACGCAACACATTGGCAACAACGTCAAAAGTATCCCTTTTAAAAAATCTCAAGTGATGCATACTTTTTGGCACCTTGACATGATTGTTGAAGCTTTACCTTTAATATGAACTCGAAGAGTGTTAACAGCCATATAGAAAAATATATTAAACATTTTAAACAAAATGAAATACGAAATTCCGAATTTGGAAAAAAAAATTCGCTGAGAATTGCGTGAGAAAAGTTTAGTATGCAGCACAAACAAGTTTCTTTGTTTGTTTTTTCTTTTTTTGTAACAAAAGAGAGTACTTTAAAAGGATTTTCACGTTAAGCTCATGAATAGTTAAAAGTGTCAAACAAACTCAAGAGCTTAATGAGAGAAGCGGATTGAGGGGGTAAAATATATTTAATGTGTGCTATGTGAGCAGAAAATTAAGTAGGAAACTAAATATATTTTAGGATGACGCCCTATTGCTAAGTAGTTTTCAACATCTTTGAGTACTGACATAAAATAGTTAATTGCACGCCAGTTCAGGGCAGAGGAGTTGATGAGTTGGCATAGGGCTGAAGCAGGCTGCTTAAAATAACAACATATTTAAGAGCGAACTCACAAAATTCGCTAGTAGGATGGACATTGGACAAGCGCTTAGCAGGTAATGAAAACATTTTAAGGCTAAAAGTTTTGAAAATATTACCAAAATAATTTTTACTACAAAACTTAATGACTAGGATGAAAACAGTGAGCTTTAGAACAAAGTTTCAGAGAATACACCAAACCCTTCGAGCTACTGCCAAGTTTATGAAGATTTAGACACTTTTTCAATTGTTTTGCTCAAGCTTGGAGAAAAAAGCTTAAAAATTCAGATTAAAATTAAGTAACGGCAACAGTAGCTACATAGATTTTCTACAGTTGAGAAAGCTTTTAGTGTTAAAATCTCGTTATGTTAGATTGTGTTTGGTCCTGCTCGACTTATGAGATTACAAATTTAATTTAAATATGGTTTGCCATTACAGGAGCAAAATGAAAAACACAAACAGCACATAGAATACCGCTTCTATCACAAAAGAATTTCGGTGTTTAATTGAGATAAATAGCACCGATAGAACCAGCACACATAGCTTCCTTGCCGACAATCCTGGTTCAATAGATTGGCATAATCACTTTCATATTCTTAGCACAGTTCGTGGACAAATTAGAACATTGTGTGATTTAATTTGTGAGTGATCTTTATAAAGCTGCGCACATGCGCCAGACGAAGGGCGACACTGATCAGACGCAACCCACATTCATTGAGAGTTTGTGTATTATCTTATGCTTCTATTGGACAGATGAAAAGAATAGGCGCTGTGGTTACCTTTTCTTCTTTTTCTAATATGTACCTATTTTGGAAAGGTGATACTTGAGTTGGAAAAAGGATACATTTGGCATAACAACTCCTTTTCCTTTTCCTTTTTTCTGGGCAAAATAATCAACTAGATTCTGGTCGTCATAAAGTTCAAATAAAGCTTGTTAATCATATAGAAGGTTGCGAGCAAAGGAAAATTGTTAAAGGGACTTAGCTGTCATTTATTTCTAGTAGATGACTCTAGTGACCCTTAAAAGATAATCTGAAATTTTAAGTCTTATTTTTTATGTAGAACTTAATTTATATTTTAAACTGCATAAATGCCAATAAGAATAAATAAGAGGTGAAAGAAATAGGAAGCATCTGGTTACAATTCCGTTTAACAAATGAATGCACGTACTTACAACCGACGATGACCTTGCCATTGTTACTAAAGACAAAGGTGATGAGTGTTTAATCAAGCGGACGACAATGTCGTTGTATTAAAAACCTTTTAATGGAATTAAAATGTGACCATCTCACCGTCGTGAAGAGCTTAGATGTTTGTTAGAAGGCGCAACAGAATTCCTCCCTCAAAAGTCTCTATGGTAAGTAAGTAAATGTTGCTCACTGGCTTTGTAGCGACGAATTCTCGCTGCTCTACTTTTGCTAATACAAGTTAGCTATACTTCCGCTACTGTGGCAGCCGCTTAATGGGCTTTCTATTATCTTTGTTGTTGTCAAACAATGCAAAAAATAAATTTTTCCAAGCGCATATTTGCAGTTTTATTTTGTTGCACAATGGAACTTCCTGGGCGCTGCTTCTCTCTTGCACGGAAGTTGTTCTTTAACTTCCGCAAAGAGGTTCCACTATGCTTCAACGTCATTTAAGCAACGTTGCTTTTCTGCTTGTTAGTTTGACTTACTTCTAGTTTTTATGCATTATAATCTGTTGCGATTTTCTAAGAGTTTTTATGAACTTACTTGTCAGGGTACAGCAGTTCCTTATCTGCTTTTATAATATTTTCTTTTTTGCCACCTTTTCTTCTGGCAAGTTTTTCATGCGCTTCATTCAGAAGCCGCACTGTCAGCATAAGCGCGTGTACCTCCCCATTACATACTTTCTTTTTTCCAAAAGTTCATTCATCAGCATTTCATTCTTCGAGATAACGTCAAATAAGCGTTGTGTAGTCATGCTGCTGCAGCGTATTAACTACGAACTGCACCTGTAAGCGTAGAACTCTGCTTCTTTAACCGTTTGTTGCCGGCATCTCAGCACCGGATGTGCCCGGAAATTCAATTAATTGTTTACGTTGGCATTTGTCTGTGGCGCGAAGAGATTGGGTTGTATGTGTGTTAAAAGATAAGTATGTATGTGCGAATAGAAGGTGAGTGCGGAAGTAAATAAATGATAAACGTCGTTCCGCATTTTACTTTAATTCATTTAATGTGTAAATGTTAGACCGAAACCGGAATTTGCTGATAACTAAGCCAAAAGTTCGGTGCCTCGTTGGCTAAATCAGCATGATTTCAGGATATTTTGTTGTTTATTTACAAATTCCTTTGGGATTACATCATTTGAGAATTGTCTTCGAAACTACTTTGGGACCATTCGAGACAATTTTCGACATTTCGGATTATTTCGGTATAACTTGCATTTTGTTTCAGGATGTTACGAAGATTAATTCAAGTTTGTTTCATGAACTTTTTGGTACTATTTGGTTACTTGGGCACTGCATTTCGGCATGATTTCAATATTTTACGAATTATTTCAGTATAATTTGCGTTTCATTTTCGGATGCTATTAAGTTTATATGAAGTTTGTTCTGGAAACAATATGGGACTAGTTCGAGACATATCGGAATTATTTTGAGATTGTTTAGACATTTCTGGGCATCATTTCAATAATTTCAGGACTATTTCCGTATTTGCAGTTTATTTCGGATTGCTATTGTGATTTTTTCAATTTGTTCGGAGATCAATTTAAGGCCCTTCCAGTATCATATCGGAATTATTTTGATACTATTTTCGATACCATTTCATAAATTTCGGGACTGTTGTGGTACTATTTGCAGTTTATTTCGTTATCTTGCTGGGATAATTTCAAATTTTTTCCTGAACAATTTGGGATTATTTTGGGATCATATTTAGATAATTGCAGTACAATTCTGGAATCATGGATGCATTTGATAGGGGATGATTTCGAGATAGTTCTCCTGAAGAGTTAGGCCTATTTTGGTAATATGAACGATACTGTAACATTACATTTTGGCTAGTTTTTTTATAGTTTATAAATGTGTAGATACATTTTTAATACTTTTTAGCACTGTTTCCTTCATTTTTATAAATAGTTGGGTTCCGATAATTTTAATTCTTCGTAAAAATGCAAGAACATAGGAGAATTCTTATTCTGTGAAGTGGAGAAATTGAAAAAAAGAGTTCAAACCAAAATTTACTAAAATGAATTAAGAATTCACTTGTTGTTGTTGTTGTTGTTGTAGCAATGTTTCACCCCACCTAATACCAGCGCCGATCACAAATTGTCATCAATATCTTCTAACGGGAGTCCAAGGAAACTTGCTGTTTCGACAGGGGTGGACCATAATGAAAGGGGTGTTAGAAGCGTTGGTTCCACATTACAATTAAAGAGATGGTTGGTGTCGTGTGGGGACATATTGCAAGCGGGGCATACATTTTGTATGTCGGGGTTGATTCTGGATAGGCAAGAGTTTATTTAACCTGTTACAGTATCCAGAACGAAGTTGAGCCAGAGTGACTCGCGTTTCCCTGGGGAGTATACGTTCCTCTTCCGCAAGTTTTGGGTACTGTTCTTTGAGTACTGGATTCATCGGGTAATTCCTGGCATAAAGGTCCGAGGCCTGTTTATGGAGTTCACCAAGGACCTGCTTGTGTTTTCTGCTTCATACGGCTGAGTTCTCAGGTGCCGTATTTTCTCAAAATGCTTACGGAGATGACTCCTTAAGTCCCTAGGCGGTGCTGGCTCATCAATCAGATGTCTGTTGGGATGCCCAGGTTTCTGGTATTCAACAGGAACTGTTTGGTTAGCATCTCATTTCTCTCCCTGATGGGGAGTATTCTCGCCTCATTATGTAGATGGTGTTCTGGGGACATAAGCAGACAGCCCGTGGCGGTTCTGAGCGCAGTATTTTGGCAGGCCTGTAGCTTCTTCCAGTGGGTAGTTTTTAGGCTTGGCGGCCATATAGGGGACGCGTACACGCAAACGGCTGACCAATTGCTTTGTATGTGGTAATGAGCATTTCTTTATCTTTTCCCCAAGTACTGCCAGCAAGGGATTTGAGGATTTTATTACGGTTCTGGATTTTCGGAACACTTGCGGCTGCTTGCTCACCAAAATGTAGATCCTGATCAAACGTCACACCCAAGATTTTGGGGTGTAGGACAGTCGGTAGCGTAGTGCCATCGACGTGGATGTTCAAAATGGTCGATATTTGGGACGTCCAAGTTGTAAAGTAGGGTCGCGGATGATTTAGTCGGTGATAAATCCACGTTTCACCAGGCGAAAAAACTGGAGAGATGAGGGAGGTAGCCGTTTATTCTGTTGCAAAGCTCATCGATCTTTGGGCCCGGGCCTGTGGCCATTATAGTGCAGTTATCGGCGTAAGAAACGATAGTAACTCCTTCTGGTGGCGAATGTAATTTTGATATGTAAAAATTAAACAAAAGTGGGGATAGGAAACCACCCTGAGGCACCCCTTCCTTCTTCTTTTCATATATAAAACTTAAATCCGAAGCATTCAGGAAAAACAAATTATCGGATCTGGTATTCCTATGATTTCTGACGCCCTGCATACGAATCCCACACGAGAATTGATCTCGGGTCTTGGTGATCCGACAATTTTTCTTTTCTTTTTTCTAGGACGACCTTTAGTAATGCACCTTTTGTTAATTTGCACCTTTTGAATCACAAGGGAACTTTCTAGAAATTGGTGTACTATCTCCAGTTTTAGGCGTTTAGACGTAGTTAATCTCAATTTAAGGTACTCTTTCATCTTACTTAGAATACACTAAGTTTGGTGTTCAGCATTTGAAGATTTTTTTCCCCCCTTGAACCGAGTACCGAATCTAAGCCAAATATTTGCCTGTACACTAATGCCTATGTATTTTTTGACTACTTATTAAAAATTCTTTATTGGAATTAAACACGAAATTCTAAGAATTTTTTCGTTGGTTAAGCAAGTCTTTCTTTTTATCGGAGTTGAATGGTTTACAAACAGAGGCAATTAGAAAAAGCATACATACAAGCATACAACGTAGTTCATAATAAGAATTACGATTGGATTCTTACAAATATAGTTTAGGAAAAAAGAGAAAATACATATATTAAAGAGTTCTACTCAAAAGAAAATTTTCAAAGTAATGCAAAATTCACCGAAAATCGCATTATTCTCATTTGGCATTTATGTAAGCGAAAAAGCTTCAGAACAAAAAATTCGCGTCGATTATTGCTGATGCTAGTATAAGATTTTGCTTATACAATAAGTCGATTCGATAGTTCATTATCACCGTTACACCTACCGAACATTTCTTGTTCCTGTTGCAGTTTTCTAATTTGCTTCTCAATGGATCAATGCTTTTGGTGCCGTTTAAAATGCCGCTCAACCGTTCGCAAGCTCAGCGAAACTTATCTCCTTTAACATTGCCGAAGTCTATGTATGTATGTATTTTGTTGATATGACAACAACAGTAACAGGATTTGTGAATTCATGGTTGTTGTTGGCGCTTTTGTGCTGATGTTACATTCACGCCAAACTTAATTAATTGCACGCGTTTTTGCACCTATTTTGTCTATATGAAAGGAAGCTCCAACGCCGGCTGCTGCAAGGCGTATTCTTCTGACTTACATCTCTACTTTTTCACATTTCGTCCCTTTTCTAGTAGCATTCCTACATTGAATATCTCTACCTAAGGTTTGAGTGATTTTAAATGCCAATGATTTTTGACATACTTCTCTTGGGATGCAATACGTCTTCTGTCGATTAAAAATTCTTCGTTTCTACGTCGCACTTTTACTGAGTCGCACATTGCTTTACATGAGTACACATAATTTTGTTGTAACACCAATTCGAATATATGCATGCGTGATTTTATGAACTTCAAGGGTTTTAATCTCTTTACTTTTCCTTTGCTCTGTAAGATGTTTAATTTTTCGCTCTGATTTTCTTTGCAATTAATGTTAGCAAATATATCTATCGATCTAAGTAATAAAATCCCCAAATTGTCAATTCATCTTTAACAAAAGGATTCTTGATTTGAGTAGGTGTGTATTTTTGTTTGCATATTTGCTTTTTACATATATGTATATGTATGTGTGTAGTTAAGGGATTTGAATTCACTTGTTTTGTCGCCATGGAATCTATTTAAATTTGCGGCATTTATTCCATGTGCGTGCATATTTTCCCATCGGTGTATGTATGTATATCGAAAGATCTATTTCGTTGTCTGCGTGCTTAATGCCCAATTACGGGACCAGCGAAGATTTATTTTTAAGTAACTTGATTTTTACAGCATTACTTGATTAGTAATACTAAAAAGTTAAGTAATAGCTTCTATGGAAATATTTATTATAAGTATAGATAAAAGCAGATTTGTTTTTGAGTAAAATATTCTTTTCGTAAGTACTTGGAAGCATATAACAAACATAACATTTTAATAGCCAGTTATATAATATATAGTCGATAAGTGTATAAACGTCTTATCCTAGGAAACCTTCGTCAGACGGCAAATATGAGAACAATTTAGTTCTAACAACGCCTTAACACAGAATTTGGTAAAAGAAAGCATCTTCCCAGTTCTGAAAATGAAAAACAAAGCACTGGTTGTACTTGGCGAAAAACTCAAAATCGGTTTCTGTGAAAATTATAACTCCAGAATAATTGATGTTTTCGACTCGCTCTTTACAATGCAAAAACCCATTCTCTTAATATTAAATAAACCGTATGTACATACATATTTTATATTACTTTTCCAAGCTTGGTGTCGGTTGGAGAGGAGGGGGATTAAATTTTTTGTTGGTCTATTTTAAAAATGAAAACATCTCTATTTACTTCAGTACCAAATTTGTTAACTTGAAATGTAAGAAAAAAGAGGATTAAGAAAGAGAAAGTA
This sequence comes from Eurosta solidaginis, assembly GCA_029619165.1. NCBI lineage: Eukaryota > Metazoa > Arthropoda > Insecta > Diptera > Tephritidae > Eurosta > Eurosta solidaginis. Next base: position 5,094 of record JARSSU010020166.1, on the reverse strand, counting down.
GGCATGTAAAAAGAAAGAAAAGCAAAGGAAATGGAAAGTGAACAGTAGCAGGCCAATATGAATATTCGGTTGTTATTATTAATGAGTTTAAGTCATATATATGTGAATAGGAAATGTTTAGCCATCATACTTTACATGTGCCTAAAATAAAATATAAAAAGGAAAGGTGTCTAAGTTCAAGTGTAACCGAACATTATATACTCAGCGTGAGCTTCAATTGTACATTTCATTTCAGATAAATTATTTTTCTACATAATATGTGGCACCACCCGTTGAAAGAAAAAATCCTCCCCATTTCCTCTTACAGTAAAATTTTATAAGTGAAATATCATTGATTCAATATTATTTTTTGCTAAGTTATAGCTTATTATCTAGTCTACGACCCTTTTAAACTTGTTTTATATCTAAGTTGCTTAGTCATAAAAGGGGCGGTGCCACCCCATTTACAAAAATTTTAATGTTTTCCAATTTATTGTTATAATTAAATTTAGAAAGAAAAATTCTATTGATACAAAGCTATTTTTCGCTAAGATATAGCTTATTATTTTCGTCTACGACGCTTTTAAAAATCTTTTATATAAAAGTGGGCGTGATCTTTAACCGAATTCGTCCATTTTTTCTGGAAATATTTCCTGGTATAGGAAAATCTGTGTACCCAATTTTATTACGATCCGTTAATTTTTCTTTGAGTTATGGCTCCCGAAACATAGAAAATTGCTTAGTCATAAAAGGGGCGGCACCACCCATTGTGATCAAATAAATTTTACAAATATTATCAATCATAAATCAAAATCGTTAAACCTATCGTAACAAAATTCGACAGAGAGGTTTCCTTTACTATAAGGAATGCTTTGAAGAAAAATTAACGAAATCGGTTAAGGACCACACCCACTTTTATATAAAAGATTTTAAAAGGGGCGTGGACGAATAAAATAAGCAAAAAGAGCTTTATATCAATGGTATTTCATTTCCCAAGTGGATTTATAACAATAAATAGGAAAAACTTCAAATTTAAAAAAATGGGCGTGGCACCGCCCCTTTTATGACTAAGCAATTTTCTATGTTTCGGGAGCCATAACTCGAAGAAAAATTAACGGATCGTAATGAAATTGTTTACACATATTTTCCTTATAGCAGAAAATATTTCTAGTAAAATGGACGGAATCGGTTAAAGACCACGGCAACTTAAATTAAAACAAGTTTAAAAGGATCGTACGCTAGAACAATAAACTATAACTTAGCAAAAAATAGTTTTGAATCAATGATATTTCACTTATCAAGTTTTACTGTAAGAGGAAATGGGGATTTAAACGGGTTATGTAGAAAAATAATTTATCTGAAATGAAATGTACAATTGAAACTCACGCTGATATATAATGTTCGGTTACACCTGAACTTAGACACCTTTACTTGTTTTTCGATACTGATGATTTTGATATATCGAAGTCTATATCTCTCTTGATTCCTTTATACCTGTACAACCAACCGTTATCCAACAAAGCTGATATACTCTGGGTGCAAAGCACGCTGAGTATAAAAACCCATGTGATTCATGTGAATTTTTGTATTTTTTCCCAAAACATATCGTGGAATGAGAGATATTTAAAACACATTCAGTTCATTTAGAAGGAACTTGAGATCTTGTGGTTTTGTTCGGCAGTTATTTCAAAATTGTAACTCCACGATTAGTACGCGATAGCTCGAACGTATTTCTACAGTTCCTTACCTTTATAGGGCCAAGGTATTTAGTGCAGAAATAGTGTGTGACAAAGCAAAAATAAGAGTGCATTTGTACGGGATAGCAAAAATTCACCTTACTGTTACAGTGAGTCAAGGGAAATTTAGGAACTGATATTTAAAAAAAAATGATAGCGTAAAAACCGAGCTGTTGCTACGAAGCACGTACGAGATTTAGTTTTCTAATGTTATATTGAAAACCCATCGAATTGTTAATGTTTTTAAATTTTCTCCGTTTACGAAATTACCATGTTCCAGGTGTAGGCTTAGTCATTCCTAGAAACAAACATTCAGAATTTTTTCAGCTATTTTATAATCAGGTATAAAGACAATGGTTGCTAAAGAGATAGGATCACGTTTACACACACACTTACATAAGGTAGATCTACAATAGTTAATGGCGTTAGCTGTAAAATTTTCACGTTTCTCTTTTATCTCGTACTTACATCTACAAATGACACCCTAAAGATGGTTCTAATTCCGCGAAAATAGTCGGCATCTCTGAAATTTGTTCATTATTATCGTTTACAAAGGGAAACATTTATATTGGAAATCTAGCTATTTAAAATATCGATTAGGAGTTTAGTACGAAAATAAAGATAACCTCGCTATATGTAAACTAGATCTTAGGTTGGTACGTACTAGAGGTTTACGCCGGTCACTTAATCTGCGGGGGCGGCGTAGGCTGTATTATATACCGCCGGCGGCAGCGTTTATCGGCGGCGTATATCTCTAGTACGTACGTCTTTTCAGTTTTTTTGCTGTATTTATTTTTTATACTTTTTTGTTTTAACAATTCATACTAAATTTTCTTCCTCTGTACATTGAGGTGTGATATATTTAAAATAACTCTTTTGTTGACAATAATTTCTCGTTCATCTAAGCTATATCAAAGCGATTTATACCATAAATCATCATTTACATTAAAATCACATTCACTCATAGAGCGTTAATTGAAACTGGTCAGAGTTTATTTCCCAGTATTTTAATGGTGCTTCTTTAAGCTGACCACAAATAAATTTAAAGAGAAAGTACGATGAAGTAAGAGAGAATAAATTCGTAATTGTTTATCTTTGAAAAAGCTGATAAGTTTCATTACTGATAATAATTTTGACAGACTAAAATTGATTGGGCCTCAAAACCGCGTACTCAAAAATCAAATAACTCCAAATAAAAAGTTCCAAATTTTCGTAAAACTTTCTCGAATTTTAAAATGCTTTTGAAAACTTTTATGAAATAAAATTTCTAACTAACTAATTTGTTATTTTTCTGTACGCTGCTGCACATACATAAGCACAAAAGTATTTGCAATTAAGCTATAGTTATTAGGAAGTTAATTTCAAACGAATTTCAGTTAACAGAAATAATTCATTCTTGCTACGTTTGATAAGACGGAAACTCTTTATTTAATTTGTAGCATAAAAGCTTTTGCTCTCATTCAGTTGGTATGTGCTTAGTACTCTTTATTCAGCATACACCGTCGCTGTTAATTTTACTCATATACTAAAGCTTTCTTAATATAATTGACCTCCTCTCGTGCTGCAGAAAATGACTCAATAAAGGACGAACATGACCTATACAAATTCAGCAATTGAGTACATTCACTCTCTCCATACCTTAAAAAAAGCTTTGCGAAGGCAGCATCCGTGCAGCTGTGCGGGGTGGGCCAAGCTAAATGAAAGAAGAAATTTCTTTACTCGAAAATGATGCGTTTCATTTAAGCTAAAGTTATTATGGCATCGCGAGTTGAGTATCCCTGGCAATTACTCGCTCTCCCACAATGTGACGAAAAAGTTAGGCGTGTAAGTTCTACCATTTGCGTGAATTAAACTTCGTAAGAATGCTCAATACACGTTTATAAACGAAAGATATTGCCCATGCACGAAGCACTAGCGAGATAGATGAAGTTCTCAACGTGTTTTGAAAAAGAGGTGATGGAGTTAATTTGGCCAGTTCGTGTACTCTCGGCTGAAGCCCACAGCCGGCCATGTAAATCGCACTTAGTATTGCTGATAACGCGTAATGAATTGGGTCTGTGCGGTTACACGAAAAATATTTAATATTTTTGCGTACGCGACGAAATTTGAAAGAAACCAAAAACAGAGGAAAATGTAAAAAGAAGTGCTAATGTTCTGTTAGATAGAATGTTTGAGTGGCCCATGAAAATTTGAAGTTTATATCGTTACAACAAATTGCGTGTTGAGGTGTTAGTGCTTTAATAATTTTTATTCACTTTTTCTTTTATACTATTTAATGTCAATATCACTGTTCTGTTCACGTCGCCTTCATAATACGAGACACATGCCGACTTCTAATTGGACAGAATATTGATGAGTTTATTTCGTGTAAGATATCCGGCCGATGAAGCACTCCGTGATTTATGTAATTGATATCGTTACGTTGCTGTGGCCAAACATGACTGGACCTTTTCGCTCTAAAAGTGATGCTTACACTTTTTTATCGATGTATATGAGTATGCGTTTTGCAGAGTTTCCATTACGATTTTCATTTTCATTTCACTAAGTTGGATTTCTTAAATGATTTTGCATAATTTCAAATGCGTTTTCTTTTGTGATTGCTTTTTATTTAACATCGAACGGGTGTGGTTTGCGGTTCGCATATAATATAAAATAGATAGTACATGACTCAGCTGATTGGCGAATAGGGGCGGCTAAGACAATGAACACTATTCAAGAATCATCTTAAATTACAGGTAATTTGGCATTGAAACTTTTAATATGTAATTCTTAGTAGAAAGAAGGGCCTAAACCACGTCTATTAATTCTATCCAAGTATATAAAGCATTTGTGCTGCTGGGAAAGCTCAATGCCAATTTCAGCTTTCCTCGTTGAAGCGCCTAGCGATGCTGTAGACATAGCAACGCTTATAAAGTTACCTGAACAAGTAATCCCCTGCTTAAGAGCAGGTGTTCTGCTTTATGTATCCTTCCCATATGGGTTGCGTTTTCCAATGAAAAATTGACGTATATATATGTGAGTCCAAGCTTTCTTCTCTTTAACGATCACAACTTTCCCTTGGCGTTTAAAATTTCCGTCGGTTGTCGTGAATCAAGAACCACTGGTATGATGATACTGACTTGAAACGTCTGAAAGAATGGTTTAGGAAGGAAGATACTTCTCTGTATATTGCTTTAAGGAACTATAGATCCTTTGGAAAAAGTTCTGTTATGTAATCATCTCAGTACGCCACATTACGCAAATCAATTACTTTATTCTTATAATAGATATATGTAAAAGTCCCATATTAGAGCTCCACCATGAAGGAATGAATACCTTATTGAAGCAGGTCTTCAAACATTTTCAAGTAGTTTGCAATCGAGAATAACAATGGGTAATT